>OY720429.1:84699315-84739315 GCA_963082735.1 Pocota personata
TAACCAAACTCAAAAGCAATTTATATTACATCATGTTCATGCGAGTTGATTGTAAATAAAAGGTGAGGATCGTGCTTCTTCATGAAAAGAAAAGTTTTTTGAAAAAATCCTTTGGTAGTCCTTTCTCGGTATAAAGGAGGTACCCACCACGTTCTTTTTTTAATTTTAAAAGTTTGTACAATAAATAAAACACATTCATCGAAAACATTAAAAACGCACTAACTTCTTCTTCATCCATTGCTTGAACTAAATTTTATTTCGAAAAACTGATCGCTTCGATTAATTTTAATTCAAGTCTACGTAGAGTACGTCTACGACAGCAACATCATTGTGTTCCAGCAGTAATGCTTCTTCCATGTCTTCGATTCACCATTCACCCATCGTGCGCTCTATGGGTCAGGGAATTCCTAATTCGATCCATGCGACGTATTCTTGCACTTACAAGAATAATACTTGTTTATACAAGTGGTCGCAAGAATATGTAACATTTGGTATTGAATACTCTGTGACCTTTTTGTTGATTTATTGCGGGGACTTGAGTGGGTCAGTGTAATATGGTTGCAAATTTTTTTTTTTTTTTTTTTTATAATTTGCGCGCGCCAAATGGGATATGAATACCATTAAATTATTTCAGAGCACGAGCGTTTGTAGAAATTGAGAGAGAGAGAGAGAAAGAAAGATTGGTGTAGTGGGTTTGAAACTTAGGTGGTATTAAGTTTCAGTAAACTCCAAGGGTGGCGTCCAGATAACTGGGGAGCTTGTTTGTTTTGCTTTTTCTCGTTGCTCATGATTCACAGTATTTTTTTTTTCCCTCCACCTGATGTCATCATCACGATCAAGTTGCATTTAAGCCATATGACCACCCTACTGCCAGTGTTATGCCTTCGCAGTAGAGTTGACTAAGCTTTTGCAATTGATCGACTATTTTTTATTTATTTCAGACGAAATAAATAGATGATTGTTAAGATCAGAATTTGAACCGTGAACCAAGAGCGTGACAAGCGTTGATGTTACCACTACACCACGGCACATGTGCGGAAACTGGGTTATCGGCGCCAATGAGATAAGGAATCGAATGACAATGTCACTGAATTGGGTCACCAGCGTCTTGTGCGGGCACAGCAGTCCCCCCCTCTTAAAATACGAAAGGCGTACGACGTTAGAAGTGGAACCTTTCGGCATGTGATAGGATGCATCGTGAACCATGAATTGGTTTACAATTAATCTAATACTCGTACATAGTTGTTTATTAATATGATCTACAGTGTTAAATATATTATACAATATTTAAAATTTATAATAATATGTTGTTATATCCGAATTCCGCAACATATTGTTATGTCCGAATTCTGCAACATATATTTTTAGTTATTATTACTTATTGTGAACGGACTACCTATTGTGAAACAACTGGAACCAGCCGCCATGGTTCTGACAGTTGTTGTGAAATTCCGTCGAGTTGGGTTGGCTTGGGCTACTCATCTTTTCCAGATATATGTAATTTTTTGTTGATTGAAGAAAATAAAGTTTACCACACAATAACGAGTAAAATAAATTTTTTTTTTTTCACACAATAACTTCAGAAGTGGGATCGAAGAGAGGAAAATAAATAAATATTAATCACCTCGAGCAGATAAAATTCGGTTCCTAGAATTTTGCATTTTTAGATCGCAACAGTGACTGTACGCCTGCACACTGTAGTCGCGTGTCTGCGTATAAGACATATTCTGTTACCAAAGAAAACAGCGTCATCATGAGCGAATATCTTCGCATGTCTAAACAACAGTTAATTGAACTGCTAACAGCCGAAAACATTGTGTTCCCGAGTACAGCGACAGTGCCATAAATGCGTACCCTGTACAGTGAAAGTGTGAATTTAAAGGGGTGGTGGGCTACCGCCAGTAGAAGGTGCCGCCAAACAAGTGCAAGTGATAGCCGACGACGATGCCCACAATTCGAGTGTCGATGATGATGAGCCACCGCCAGTACAATTGACTCCGCCACAAGCAGTCCCACTGAAAGTGTATTCAATTCTGCCAAGCGAAGACGACGAATTGGATCGTGAATTGGCTCGGGAAGAGAAGCGTCATCGGTTACTAATATTGCGACGCAACAACGAAGCGATGGCGAGAGAACTGACTCAGCCGTTGCCAGCTGTATTACCCGTTCACCAATCGCCAACTCTACCGGCAATCTGGCCTCCGACAGCGCAGCCGTTCCGTTTCTCATGGATTGAAGGATCGATTCCCAAATTTACAGGCGACGGTACGTACGCCGTGAAGAAGTGGTTGGACGATTTTGATCCTCAATGTGCACCGTATCCGAACTGTGACGACAATGCGCGATTAGCGTCTGCGCGTAAGTCAATGGGTGGTACAGCAGAATTATGGCTGCAAATAATCGTTGCCAGTACGTGGACCGAATTGCGGAAGGCATTAATTCTCCAGTTTCATCACGATTACTCCGTATCCGATGTATTGCGTGAGATGAGCGCAGTCAAATACGATGCTAAATTGGGCATGATGAATTACATCGTGCGAATGCAGGTGGTTGCCCAAAGAGGACCGGCCATTGACGAACGCAAACTAGTTAAGCACATAATTTCCGGTGTGCGTGATCGACCGGATGTGGAGGCGATGTTGTTTGCTGCACAAACATTGGATGATTTACGACGGATCGCTCCCGATTACGACCGGTACCGGCGGCAGACAACATTGGCGGTTGGGAACGCTTTACTTAAGACCGCACCATCGAATCGACTAATGACTGCTGCATCCACTGGACCTTTGTGTTACAATTGTTCCGAAAAAGGTCATTTATCGAGGGATTGCCCGAAGCCTCGACGAGCAATTGGCTCGTGTTTCCGCTGTCATTCTACTGAACACATGCTGAAGGATTGCACCGTTCCAGCACCGACACGATCATCCAACCGAGTGGCCGCAATTGCAGAACATACCGAACGAGCAGATACATCGATAGCTGAGACGATTACTGAGGCAACAGCTGCAGTTGCCAATACGAATCTGGTGAGTGTTGCTTTCAAGGTTGGTCGAGAAATGTGTGCTTTTTCTAACGAATTGTTTTCTTTATTCGATACGAGTAGTCCGGTTAGCTTTGTCCGTCGGTCAGTGGCACCCAGCAAATTAAGTAATAATCCATTAACTTACACCAATTTTAAAGGTATTGGTAATACAAAATTGTTTAGCTACGGCCGAGTACCAGTTGAAATAAAATTCCGAGGTCGCATGAAGACGATTAATGTTTTTATAATTGCAGACGATGTATTACCGGTGCCTCTTTTATTGGGACGCTACTTCTTGGATGCCTTCAGTATTCAATTGATGCAAGCCAACGAAATTATTCCGCCAAATACTACTGTAAAACATAAGATTCCGATTAAATATCTTCCGAATAAAATTGTTAACAGTGCGTCGTCTGTTGAATCGAAAGTTTGTTATTTATGCGCACATGACTCGACCGTTTTTCATAATTTGACCATTTCCACTAGCGACATATTTGGTTGTCAGTTTGACGATTGCTTGTGTGGAGAGTCGTCGAATCCACAGAGTCAGAGGTGTGAATTACTGGTACCTGAGATTTTCGCGATTGATTTCGAATTTGAGATGAGTGGTATTGATATCGACAAACTATTGGATGAGCGACAGCGAGAGCTATTGTTGCATTTGGTTCGGGAAAATTATTTGAACGGGTTTGATATTCCGGAAATCGAACATAATTACAAGATGCAAGTAAATTTGATTTCCGATGTTCCGTTCCATTACGTGCCACGCCGTTTGTCTGCATTTCACAAGTCTGAAGTGCGAAAGATAATTTCCGATTTATTATCACAGGGCATAATCCGGCCCAGTGATTCGCCATACGCTTCGCCCATCGTGTTGGTCAAGAAAAAGGACGGCAGCACACGTATGTGCGTGAATTATCGTGCACTGAATGCAATCACTGCACGCGATAACTATCCATTGCCATTGATTGAAGGTTGTCTCGAGTATTTAGAGGGAAAAAAATATTTTTCGGTTTTGGATTTGAAGAATGGGTATCACCAATTGAAAGTGGCATCCGAATCAGTTAAGTATACTTCGTTCGTTACTCCTATGGGACAGTACGAATATGTGCGTATGCCATTCGGCATGAAGAATACTCTGTCTGTATTCACACGGTTGATTACAAAGGTTTTCCGCCCATTGATTGAAGATGGAAGCGTCATTGTGTATATTGACGACATAATGGTTGCTACGGCGACCATTGCATTGCATATGAAGATTTTGGAGAAGGTTTTGCGTTTACTGAGTGCATATCGATTAAAATTGAATCTGAAGAAATGCCAATTTGGCTATACAGACATTGAATATTTGGGATATCTGGTAGATTCGAGAGGTATTCGGCCGAATAATCGTCATGTTGAAACTATTAGGAGCTATCCGTTACCTCGTAATTCGGGTGAGGTCCGATCTTATTTGGGACTCTTCTCCTACTTCCGTCGATTTGTGCCAAATTTTTCGAGAATAGCCAAACCTTTGCAAGATCTTGTGAAAAAAGACTGCCTATTTCAAATGACAGATGAGCGAGTGGCAGTTTTCAACGAGCTGCGTGATAAGTTGATCGAAGCCCCTGTACTGGCTATATATAATCCGAAGCGTGAAACCGAACTGCATTGCGATGCGAGTTCCCATGGTTTCGGTAGTGTGTTAATGCAACGTCAAGGCGACGGTAGGCTACATCCGGTCGCATACACAGCTTTGTGCTGGAGACTTTGGCAATTGTTTATTCACTGCGACGATTTCATGTGTATTTGCAGGGGTTGCCTTTCCGCATAGTCACTGACTGTAATTCACTGGTGATGACGTTGAATAAGAAAGACCCTAATCCCCAGGTGACGCGTTGGATCATGGAATTGCGGTCTTACAGTTGCGAAATTGTACATAGAAGTGGTATCAATATGGGACACGTTGATGCATTGAGTCGATGCCATCCGGTGGCATTTATCGATTCGGATGATATTGATGTTAATACGAAGCTGCAGATAACGCAAAATCGAGATCCGAAATACGCAAGAAATTAGAGGATGGCGACTGCGAGCCATTTGAATTGCACAATGGTGTGGTGTGTCGCCGCAGTGACACAGATAAATTGTTGTTGTATGTTCCACAAGAAATGGAAGAGAATGTAATTCGCCAGACACATGAGCTTATGGCGCACGGTGGTATTGTGAAGTGCGTTAACCAGTTAAAGTT
Organism: Pocota personata; assembly: GCA_963082735.1. NCBI lineage: Eukaryota > Metazoa > Arthropoda > Insecta > Diptera > Syrphidae > Pocota > Pocota personata. Next base: position 84,704,568 of record OY720429.1, read on the forward strand.
GCGATATTAGTTCCCATCGATGAAAACGAAGGTGGAACGAGTCCTTAGAAATTGTCTAAAGTGAATTGTATATTCCGGCCCTACACGGGCAAATGATTGTAATTTGCACAGTATTCCGAAAGTATCTATTCCGTTTGATACTGTTCACATCGATCATTATGGGCCATTGCCGTAAGTGAACTCGAAGCGAAAACACATCTTGACAATAACAGATGGATTCACAAAATATGTGAAGTTATACCCAGTAGTGTTATCTGGTACAAATGAGGTGTGTGTTTCACTGGATAAATATTTCGAATATTATGGCCGTCCAAGGCGCATCGTTAGTGACCTGGGACGCTGTTTCACGTCCACAGAATTCCGAGACTACACGTCTGCTTTGAACATTCAACACGTGCAAGTGGCCACTGCATCTCCCCAGGCTAACGGCCAAGTTGAACGCGTTAACCGTGTGCTAACCGCGATGCTGTCAAAACTGACGGAACCGGTCCAGCATGCAGATTGGACAAGAATGATAAAGCAAGTGGAGTTTGCAATAAATAATTCGGTGCATCAGACTACGAAGTGTGCGCCTAGCGAATTATTGTTTGGTGTTCGACAGAGAGGAGAACATGTCGATTGGTTGGGCGAATATTGTGACGAACGCTTTGTGGAGCGCGTGGGACGAGATTTGAAGGAAACTCGAGAGCGAGCGGCGATTGCAATATCGGATTCCCAAAAACAAAGCCAGAAATACCATTTGGCAAGGCATCGGCCGGCAAAGGTGTTCAAAGAAGGCGAATTTGTCGTTATTAAGAATGTCGATACCACAATAGGCAAAAATAAGAAGTTGATTCCGAAGTTCAAGGGGCCATACGTAGTGCATAAGGCACTTTCAAATGATCGGTATATAATACGCGACATAGAGAATTATCAAGTTACACAGATGCCATATGACGGCATTATCGAATCGGCACACATGCGACGCTGGGCTAACTATTTGGGTGGGGACTTATCTGGTAATGGCAATTTTGATGAGCAACACTTATTAGATGAAGACAATTAAATTGATTTGGATTTTGATTTGTAAATTGTAGAGTAAATGCGGCAAACTGGCCTGTTTTAAATTGTATTCCATTCCTGATCGAGACGATCAGTTTGTCAGTTTGGCCGAGCTGTTATGTCCGAATTCCGCAACATATTGTTATGTCCGAATTCCGCAACATATATTTTTAGTTATTATTACTTATTGTGAACGGACTACCTATTGTGAAACAACTGGAACCAGCCGCCATGGTTCTGACAGTTGTTGTGAAATTCCGTCGAGTTGGGTTGGCTTGGGCTACTCATCTTTTCCAGATATATGTAATTTTTTGTTGATTGAAGAAAATAAAGTTTACCACACAATAACGAGTAAAATAAAGTTTTCTTTTCACACAATAATGTAAATAATTTTTTTTTTTTTCATATTTTATACATACACATAGAAGTAAAAGCACAGTTTTTGGCCGTTATAAGTGTGTAATATTTCAATTTTAGATATAATTAAGTAAGTAATACAGGTATGCTAGTATAACTCGAAGGTTTGTATGTAGGCACACTATAGCTACTGCCTGGAAGATTGGCGCGTTTCTCAGTCGGTTGATCGCTGGCTCAGCTTCTGTTTCCCTCATTCTTCTTTCTACCTTAATTTTTCGGCGAAATTAGGTCACGTGTCCCGATTTTCTGTGGCGTTGCCAGATGCTGTTTTTATTCCCTACAACCCGACGCACGTTCAGTGAACACGATGAGTAAGTGAATTAGGCTGCTATCATAACTTAGCTTTGATATCTGAAAGCATAATTATGTAATTATTAAGAAGATATTCTCAAACAAGGGTCCTCTAGGCATCGAAGTCATCATCTCTGGTAATAACAATCATCTCGTCTCCGGCAAGTTTTTTCCATCATTAGGTCATCTCAGGAAAGTCATGTGACGTAATCCATCACAGATAGGTTATTGGCTCATTCATCTCAGGTAAAACATCTTTGGAAGGTCATCTCTGGTACGTCATCTCAGGTAAATAATATCAGGCAAGTCATTTAAGGTAAATGATATCAGGTAAGTCATCTCCGGTAGGTATTTCTGTCATCTTGGGTAAGGTTGTTTAGCTTTGAACATCATCGATTATTGAAGATGGGTGATTGATCGACTCAGGAACGTCAGCTTCTTTGTTGGTATTGTCTTCATCTTCCTTTGAACTGTCGCCGTATGGTACCAATGGTTTCATGTTATCAGCGCTGATGGTGGTCTTCTTAGGGCCCTCCGTCTGGTCAACCTTTTCCACAGTGTAGCGATCATGAAGGTCAACGTTTGTTATCCTATAAGGACCAACGAATTTTTTATGAATTTTTATAAGATTACAGAATTGTATCCTCCCTATGGCTAAGAGCTCCCCAATGTCGTGTGTCCAAGCAGGTTTCCTTTTAATATTGAAAGTTCTTGTATTTTCTCGTTGAACAGCTTCGATTTCCTCCTTGGCCATTTCGCGAATATTGTCGCTCTCTTCATTGAAGGTTTCCAGAAGTTCATTAGCGACAATTTCTGTGATCCGTAGGTCTTCATTATTTCGTACTTTGATCCCAAACATTACTTCGAAGGGGCATTTTAGTGTACTTCTGTTGATGCTTGAATTTAAGTACTGTAAAATAGGTATAATAGTTCTATTAATGCGTTTTATCTGTCCGTTGCCGCGTGGAACCCCTGTGGTTATTTTGACGTGGCTAATACCTTCTTGCTTTATTAGAAGTAAAGGCGGCACCTTTATCCATATTCACTCGATGAGGGCTTCCAAAAGCAGCACTTTGTAAACTGAGTTTCTGTCGGATATATCCAAACTAATTTTCTAAAACCATCTACCACAATTAAAATGTACTTTTAGCTCTTAGTAGTATCAGAAAGAGGTCCTAAGTTATCCAAGTGGTAGGTATGCAGGGGGCGAGCTCTTTTGGTATGAGGTACAAATACCCTTCCTGCTTGCCCCGCTTCTTTTCCGCTAGAATGCACTGGATGCAATTTTGTCGACATCTCTCGATTTTTTCTCAGAGATTAGGAATTGAGTACTCCCGTTTAATTATCTATTCGACCTTCCTGACAGCAAAATATCCTTGTTCGTGAGCCCTTTTTATGAGCTCCTTCTTCATGCTCTTAGGGACGCACAATAATCGATCTACTTGATCATTGACTTCATATAAAATACCATTTTTCACTAAATATTTTTTGTAAGGACCTTCTTCCAAAATTTTCCAAATTAAGTTTATCTTTTCGTCCCATCTCTGTCCTGCTATCAATCTATTAACGACCTCACTTTGCACGACCATAACTGATAGGTCTACGTGTGTCATTTTTGTCCCTGTTCGATGTTCCAGTTGATAGTTATAATCCCGTAGCAGGAGGGCCCATCCTGCAATTCTCGGAGCTAAAGCCCTCTTTTCCATCGTCATTTTGAACACCTTAGCAGAATTTCTTAGAGGCCGCTACGATCGCTAAAACCTCTAGTTCATAACTGTTGTATCGTTATTGGGCCGCCGATGTTTTTCGGGTAAAATAAGATACCGGATGAAACATGTTCTCATCGCTTGATCTTTACAAAAGAATTGATCCAAAGCATGTTTCACCGAATTAGTTTTGAGCGGAGATGGACTTATACGCTCGATAGCAATTTCGTATCCTAAATACTCTATTTTGGTACATATGTAGGAAGTGGCATTTTTTCGATTTAAATCGGAGACCATACTGTCTAGCTAAGTCGAAAACCCTCCTCAAATTCCCTATTGCTTCATTATAATTTTTTGTGATAATTATAAAGTCATCCATGTAAATAATAATAATTTTCTCATTGATAAGTGGTTGAAAGATTTTAATAACGAATTTTTGGAATATGGTAGGCGATTTACATAGGCCAAAAGGCATTTTCAAAAACTCGTATTGGCCTGTCGGTGTTACAAAAGAAGTATACTTTCTGCTTCCTTCCTTGATCTATTCGTGGAAGAAGCCATTTTCGAGATCCAGAGTACTGAATATTTGAGCCCCATACAGTTAATCAACCTGATAATCTATGAGTGAGAGCGGAAAATGATCTCTAATGACTTGCGTGTTCAGTTTTCGATAATCGACGCAAAGGCGTTTGGATCCATATTTTTTCGAGGCCAGGACTATGGGACTGGCAAATTCCGACGATCTATTTCATATTATCCCTTTGGCAAGCCATTCCTCAATTTGAGCTTTCACTACTTCCTTTTCTAAAGGTGAAAGTCGACGAGGGTGTTGGAAAAAGGGACTTTCGTCCTTCAGTATAATTTGTTGTATTAGCCCAACGAGCTTGCCACATAGCTGCTGACGCTGCCCTTTCTTCAATTTTTATCACCTTGATACCAGTGGCGTCGTGATGACTCAATGCTCCTCTGTTATATATCCTCAGCATTTCATCTGCGAGAATATCGATGGGGACCATTCCAGCTATGAATTCCATCTCTACCGTCGGAGATGGAGTATCGAGTTCGTCGATAATGTGAGGAGCGACCTTAAAAGCGCTCTAAAAATCTACCCCTAAATAGAGTTGATGCTGCAAACTAGGAACAACATACAGCTCCATTTCTTGGGTTTTGCCACCCCATGAAACAATAGTTGTTAAACGTCCTTGTATCCGTTGGTGGTTCCCGTCCGCGGTCCTAATGTCTGTTGCCATCCTAGTTAAAGTTACGTTCGTCCAAGCTATGAACTCGGGTGCACCTTTCCCCAAATAGCTAATAGAGGCTCCACTATCTTATAGCCCTAGAACCTTTTCTCCTTCTATTCTCACCTTTGTATAGAGTCTATTATCGTCCGAAGTACATATCACAGATGCTTCTATTTGATTCTTTCGTCGTCTATATATTGCAACCTTTTCCCTAAGCCTATGTATCTTTCTAAAGTTCCGGAGATTTGTAGGTCGTGCTATCTCTTCTCCGAAAATTCGTCGTCTAGCTTCTTCGTACTCTTGCAGTCGTCTGTGGAGGCTCTTTCTCGGAGGGATCTCTTTCTTCGTTGCGGTATCTGACCATTTGGGTCCCTCTTCAAGATTTGGACTGCCCCGGTTTGTCCTGATTCTCCGAGAGTGCAGACGCCATCGACGAGTGATTCCCGGGCGTACCGCCGACCTTCAAGTTTCCCTGACACTTCGGACAGTTGAAGGCGAAGTTACCCTGCCCACAACTGAAACATGTCAGGGTGTGAAACGAGGAGGAGTTTGTTCCGTACTCCTAGTCAAGTCTGTCCTGTTTGCGAAAGTGTTAGTTATTTTGTTCATAGAGTCTGTGTCCAAATAGTTTGTTGGTCGATTCGTTCTTTTGTTTTGAAGTGTAGCCACTTCAAAATCTTCGTCCTCTACGTCACCCAGCATGCCTCTTCGTAAACTACGGTCTTCTTGGTCGTCGGCTAATTCGTTGACGCTACTCCTCATCCTAGAATCTCTCGCCGCCATGTGCTTTTTCGGCACGTCTACACTCCTCCCTCAGCTCCTGTATACTCCTGATGGTGCACCCGAATATCAGTATAGCTACCCTGTCTTTAATGTTTTATCTGAGTATGGCTACCAAGTCGTCTTCGTGGGGTCGGATTTTCATTTGTAAAGTCAAAGTTCTTATGTCGCTGTAGAAGTCGTGAAACGTTTCATGGGGTTGCTGTCTTTTGCCCATTATAGATCTAAGAATTTCGTGATCTCGTTGTTCATGTTTAAATTGACTGACCAGTTCAGTCTTTAAATCAAAATAATTGAGCAGCTCATCACCCTCATTCTCCTTCAGATATCCCCAGTACCATTTTTCCGCAGGCCCTGACACCAAGTGGTGGAAGTTGGTGAAAAGCTGGTCTTCTGACAACCCATATTTTGTCGCAGAGTCTCTATACGAAATAGGAAGCTTCTACAGACATCGATTTTGGCGAACCATCAAACTTAACCCCCCACTTATGTACTTCTACCGGCTTTCCAAGACTTGGAGGACCATTAGGTTCACGCCTCCTGTCTGGTCTAGGTACGGAGCTAGGTCTGTGAAAAGACGGAGTCTCCATTCGTGCGAGATAGCTGAGGTCAAGTGGATCTGTAGGTCGTAGCGTCTGTCTGTTTGTCTGCCTACCCGTTTGTCCATCTGTCAGTCGTGGAGCTTGTCTCTCTGTTTGCCGCGGTGGTTCCTTCTGCTGAATGGCTCCTCTTTCCAGGTCGCAGATCTTATTCGGTAGCAGGCTCATATTGGCCTCGCCATTACTTCGCTCATGTTCTCTGCGAACACCGACATGATCTGCTTCTCGCTTTTCTGAACAGCTGAAGAAACCACTTCTTGAAATATTCGAGACGTTCTCCGGTCCTCTTCTCTCAAATTGGGTAGATTGAAGTCTGTGTCGTTCCGTTCTTGTTGTAGGCCTTCACTACCGACTGCCCTGCCACGTTTTCTGCCTCTTCTGTCTGAGGTGATAGGCTAAAGCGTTCTTGTCGTCTATAGTCTCGGTCTTCCCCTGGGATCTCTGTAGGAGTAGAAGTCTTTCTGTTGTGGTCTGTTTGTCCATCCCTAGTTTGTAGCTGTTCACGCCCCGATTCTTCCTGAATCACCAACAGCGAGTGTGGTGCTACTTTCACAGTTTTTGCCGTGTTCGTTACTGTACGTGTAGTTTCGTAATCGTTCGAGTGTGCTTGTCCCGTCTCTAAATTTGGGTCCCAGTATTGGAGTTCGTGGCCAGTAATGTTTAGGTCTTGTGTGGTTTCAGTCCACGTAGCAGGGCGTCTATCGGCCTGGTTCGTAAGCTAGTCCTGTCCTAGTCTTTGTGCCATTTGACGAGTAAACCTACGTTGGCTCCTTCTGCATACTGAAACGAGGTGCCCTTAGGAACTGCACCCAGATCTTTACCCCTATCTGTCATGATTGAGTAATCAAATTAATTAAAAAAAAAGTGCACTCTATTTATCTAAATTCAAAGAAAAATCAATAAAAAATATCAATCCAATTAAAAATAAAAATATATTCTCACCAAAATTCTAGAACTAAATGTAGCTAAATAAAATGAAGTTCGCAAGGTTTTAATTAGTTCAAACTAAAAATTTAAAAAAAAAGAAAAGAGAACGAAAAGAAAATTACAACAAAGGAAACCGCTGAAACGAAAATGCTACCCTTAAAATGATCGTCTTTCGAAATTTAAGTTTGCTAATGATGTGCGATGGTGTGTGGAATTATGGTCAGGTTCTCCAGTAACCATTGCGCTGATTAAATAAGCTCGTTATTGTCCGTCCTCAAGTCTATTGTACGTTGTATGTATCTGTCTACTTGTGGCTGGGTATGTGGGACTCGACGAGTGCTATCATAAGTCCCTTCTGTCCTTACCACTACTTGCCATTAGGTAAACTCCAACATCTGGCAGGCTAGGATTTTCAGAATTAACTCCAGCACGCCTCACCGATGATCTGGGAAAGCCTTGACCCTTGGACAGCAGCTTTGCATTAGGCCCTTCCACCCTTACCTACTCTTTGTTTCTTCCTAGACCTCCGACTACCTCACGAGATCCTCTGGCTTTTGACCTGAAGATTGGACAGCTGTCTTTGGCCTAAGATGAAACAAAGAATTTGATCAGCCCTTGAACCGAAAGTAAGACAGGAAAGTAAAATTGTTTATAAAAGCGGAAAATATACTAATTCAGGAAATGAGCTAGGGGCAGGCCACGGAGGCAACTTCAGTGTGGATGACGGGGACGGTGACTTGCACGCGGTTGCACGGCTGAACTCGTCGGGCGGGGCTGGTTCTTGTCTCCCATCACTCTCACACAACTTGCTCAAACACAAAAGCTCGTGCCATATGTGGAATTAAAGAAACCTAATAGAGAAGAGAAGAAACTAACCTAATTAGACCACGGACGGACTTAAAAAAGGTAGGAAAGAAGACAGGAGAAGTAGAAGAAGCTCAAGTGCTTATGCCCATATCCCGGAGAAAGAAGGGTATGCCAGATATAACTTAACTATTTCAATCTAAACCTAATCTATCCTAAAACTTATGATATGCCCCAATCTATAATTACACTAACCTATAACTATCCTATTCAAGCCCTATACTACGGCATCCGTATCCCCTAGTCTCGCCAGGATGTGGGTTCGTCTCGTCCCAGAGACGTGCCAGGTGTTGATGGCACCGGCATGGCCAATCCACGCTTGGGTGTGAAAGGCACAACCTTCGCCATCTCCTTGGCCAATACTCACTGGAGATGGCCCCTAATGCCTCAATCCAGCCACCACTGTCTACTGTTCATGTAAAGTACGTAAAGTCGTCACGTCTGGTCTTTGTCACGTCAGTGCAGTCGTCCTGTCAAGTCATCGTAGCACCTGATTAGCGAAAGGACGGCCTTTCCACTTCCCCACACACCATCATCGCACAATATTTCTACCAGCACATCCTTGTTGTAAGAATATGTAAAATAAAACGACCGTTCGGTCTAACTTCGTGTATTTGAGTGAGTAAAAAGAAAGAAAAAGAAATTAAGTACATAGATAAGTATGACAATATGTAAAAGCATGAGGGTTGCCACTTTATAATAATATAGAAAACGATACTAATTCCTCAATATAATATAAAAATCAAAATTTTCAAAGTATTGTAAATTATAAATTTAAGCAAAATTAATAGTTAACAAATCGCAGCAATTTTTATGTTTTTTTAATTTAAGCTTTTTTATCGGATGTATTATCTGTCGTTGATATATACTTTATATCGACTTCATTTTTTAAAACTATATCTCTAATATAATGAAATTTTAAGTCTACGTGTTTGCTTCGACTTTTTGTTGATGGGTTTTTACAGCGAAAAGAGCCCCTTGGTTATCACAATAGATTTCCGTAGCTCCTTTGATGATCTCCACAAAACCCTTTTCACGTAGTAAGTTGCGATGAAAGGTGACTTCTTTGGCACCTTGGCACAGGGCGATATATTCAGCTTCCATGGAACTGAGTGAAACGACAGATTGTTTTTTCGTTTCCCGTGTAATTTGGGCACCAGACAAAAATAGGACCAATCCACTATAGGACTTCCGATCCACCAGATTTGATCCCCAATCGGCATCTGTGAAGCAAACAAAATTTGAATTAAGTGATTTATAAGTCAACATACCCTTCGGATAAGTTTTTAAATATCGAAGGACATGCTTCGCCGCCGTAAAATATTTTTGGTGTGGATAGTTGTGGAACTGAGCCAATTTCGACACTGTGTGGGCTATATCTGGCCTCGATATTATGGCCAGATATGTAAGTCCTCCAATTAAGGCCTGATACTGTTTCACGTTGACACCGGAACAGTCCTTTTTTTCTCATTTCTGGAGAGTTGTTCCACTGGAAAGGGGTGTATAGGCCCCTTTACATTCCAGCATGTTCCAACGTTGCAGAAGTTCAGCGGTGTAACTAGCTTGATGAATAGTTATATCGCCTCGTAGTCCTTTTCGCTCAATTTCCATTCCCAAGTAGCATTTTATTGGTCCTCAATCCTCCGCCTCGACTTGTTTAGTTAACCTTGATATGATATCTTTCATTGATGTTTCCAAAGTGCATGCCAGTATGATGTCATCTACGTACAACGCCATGATGTTAACTACATTTTTTCCCATCATAACATAAACGCAACTATCGGCTTTGCATCTCGTGAAACCCATATTGGTCAATACCGAATTAATTTTGGTGTTCCAATTTTTACCAGATTGCTTAAGTCCATATAATGATTTTTTAAACTTACATACTTTGTTGAGATAACTTCCGTCCACAAACGATTCTGGTTGCCGCATAAAAACTTCTTCTTCTAGTTCTCCATTTATGTATGCTGCAACGATATCAATATGGTTTACAAGTAGTGAATATTGGGCGGCTAGCGCTAGGATCATAAGAATAGTTGAATGCCTTGCCACAGGGGCATAAGTTTCAAAATAATCTTCTCCTTCTTTTTTGTAGGAATCTCTGTGCAACTAACCTGGCTTTGTACTTACTTATCGAACCATCTGGACTTGACTTTGTTGAAAATATCCATTTCGAACCAATAGTGTTTTTTCCTGGAGGACAATCAACTAACTCCCAAGTTTCACTTTTTATTAACGCTTTATATTCGTTTTCCATGGCATTTCTCCACCGTCGACTATTAATAGATTCCAGCGCTTCTGTGACTGTAGCCGGGTTTGCTACTACTCCACAGAGAGTTTCTGTCATTGAGGAGTTAATAAACTTTTTCCCACTCCTTAATATTCTGACTTCCCTCCTTTCCTCTTCTTCCTCTGGGAAATTTGAAGTAGAATTTTTTTCTCCTAATAACCCTTCCTTGCCACCTCCATCTTCAACTGGTTCTTCAGCTGCATCATCATTAAGACTTCGTCTCTATATCTTCAACATACAGAAAAAATTTGTCATTAGGTTCATGTTTATTTCGTTCGATTTCTTCCAGGGAAAATATGTCCTCGAAAAATTTTAAGTCCCTAGCTATCACTATTGACCTGGTCTTCCTGTTGTATAACCTGTATCCTTTTGTTGAATCCGCATATCCTACAAACGTTAGCTGGATTCCCTTGGGTAGAAACTTTGACCTGTTTCATCCTTTCTCGAGTGCTACTACCTCACAACTGAACGTCCTAAAATGCGACACTGACGGCTTTTTACCCTTCCAACGCTCATAAGGTGTCATTTGTTCTAAAACGTTGGTGAACGATTTCTAATGTAAGCAGCTGTGTTGACCGCCTCGGACCATAAACTTTGAGGAAGCTTCGATGACTCCAGCAGACAACGTGCCATTTCCACCAGCGTACGATTGGCTCTCTCAGCAATGCCGTTCTGCTGAGGAGTATAGCTAACGGTGGTTTGATGAAGAATACCATTTCGGGCTAAGAAACTTTTGAATTCTGAACTAAGATACTCTCTACCATTATCACTTCTAAGACATTTAAGTTTGCAACCTGTTTGTTTTTCAGTTTTGAATAAAAGATTTTTAAATGTAGAAAATGCTTCTGATTTGTTTTTAAGAAACTGAATGTCAGTAAATCGTGAAAAATCGTCAATAAATGTAATAAAATATCGAGACCCACCTTGTAGCAAGACCTAATGTTTAAATGTCCAAATCTCCTATGCCACAAATGTAAATCAGAATTTGAATTCTTTAATCCGACCACAGAATTTACATTTTCTTTCGAACAGTCCAAAAACGTTTTTAGATAAATTCCATTGTTTAGTTCAAAAGCAAACAAAATTTCACCAGTTCTTTTCTTCACGAATGCCTTTTTGTTACCAAATTCAATAATATGCCCCTGGCTTATGATTTTACTCACCGACAGGAAGTTCGAGTTCAATTTCGGTACATAGAGAACGTCTTTCAACATCAAATTATTTTTCCCGGTCTTCGCTTTGATATTTCCAATCACTTTCGCAGTTACACAATCACCCGATGCCAACATTACTTTTTTCTCATGTGTGTGTAATGATGCAAACAATTTTTTGTTACTGCACATATGGCATGTCTGTCTAAAATCCATGAAAGAACTGAAAGAGATGATTCATTATTGTTACTGTTTTTGCATTGTGAGCGAATATGACCTCTCTTTCCACAGCCGTAACATATAAACTTACGCATGTCCCGTACGTTACCATTTTCTTGCCCTTTTGGATTTCGGCTATTAATTTCCCGTTCGCCGCATGTATTTTCTTTCCATTTTCACAATTGGACACATGCTTCTCCCCACGCCGATGCATCTCTTCTATAACTCTGACCTTCAGCTGCTCCAAATTTGGCAAATTATCTCTGCTTTCCATAGCTACCACAAAACTATCCATTTCTTCAGGCAAACTACACAGAAAGAAGATGCTAATTAGGTCATCCGGAATATCTACCTTTATCTCCTTCAGATCATCGACGGTTTTGCAAAATTCGTTCACTTCTGTTACAAATTGTTCTCCCAGCTGCAGACGAAACCGAACAAGCTTTTTAAACAGCGCGACTTTACGTGCAGGGCGATCACCGAGATGGACTTCTCGCAGCGCGTTCCATGCGTCTTTGGCAGTTTTGCACTTTTTCACATATATCAGTTCCGATGGCTTTATACACAATATTATAGTCGCAAGCGCTTTTTGATCGACAATTTCCCACTTTGTCTTTTCCGCGGCTTCAGTAGGGCACTTCACTATAATTGGATTCCATAAATCCAACGTTATTAACAGACTTTTCATCTGTATTACCCACGTGGCGTAATTCTCCGCGGACAACTTTTCTATTTGAGCAATCGTACTCATTTTCATCGACCAACGACAAAATTTAAAAATTTCGGTTTGACTTCGTGTATTTGAGTGAGTAAAAAGAAAGAAAAAGAAATTAAGTATATAGGATAAGTATGACAATATGTAAAAGCATGAGGGTTCCCACTTTATAATAATATAGAAAATAATACTAATATAGGTTTAAGATACAAATGAATTTATTCATGGGATCATTAAAATTTTATCGTTACAATGGTAATTCTATCACCAGTTAATTCGAATAAACCAAACTCTAGTTAAAACTAAGCTATCCTAATTGAGAAACTTCTGCTTTTAACACCACTATATAGATAAATTAAAAAAATCAAAAACAAGAATTAATTACTCAGGTTTTTTTTTTGTTGTCCCCCGTTGTCCTTCCGGCAGCTCAAGAAAAGATCCAATTTAGCTGTGTTTCCAATCGGATTATCGCGGGCAAAATAAAAATTTTATAATGTTAAATGCAGAACTATTTCTCACTTATCCTAACCTTAAATTTACACTAATTAAACCAAATTCAAAAAAAATCTAGACTAAGTTCTGCTTCTATCAATCACTTCACTATTGTCTTTTTTTTTTCATTCAAAAAAAAAGCTGTTCCCTTGAGGCACCTCCGTTCTGCTGCGGCTTAGTGGTACGAACCCTATGGGACGGAGCACTTCTGTAACTTTTATTCGGCTGCGTGACCTTTGCTCCTTTGGGTAATTCGTACCTCACTTGTGTAGGATTCTCACTTGCGAATACCGGTTGACCGTCTTGCGGTTTGACTAGCGGTCTCCGCTAGCCGTTGCTTACGGATAAAAAAAAACCGGGGCCTATCCAAAAAAAAAAACACGGCAGAGGCTTGGGTATGGCGGCTCGACCCAAGCCCTCTGCTATTCGAACCGGGTCCTCTTCTCAAGGAATACTATGATATTACCTCAAATTTTATATCATGGCCCCTCCGCACCTTTTTTTTAATCTGTCTTCCGTAAAAATCAAAAAAAGTTCCTTTCCTTTATATTGTGTGTCACTGTCTGTTGCTTTTTCCACTATCTATTATAGGGGCATCGACCGTTCTCGATTGAATTAATCACAAAAGTGATCAACGGTCGATGCTCTTTTGCCCTAGTTTCTTACCTTCTTGATTTTTTTTTCTATTTATCATGGTAGTTGGCTACGTTTCTCTTCGTCCATCTATGTCTTCTCTGTGTCTCTCTTTGTCATGTCGGTCGTCCTTATCAACATCCATATTGCTTTCGGAACATTGGAAAAGGGAAATTCCCTTTGCCAATATCCTTCGTCAAGATGGTAATACTTAGATATAACACTTTAATAAATTAATACATTTACCTAAATTCAAACAATAAAATAACATAACATACCTTACATTGATATAGGGTCATTCCACGATAAATCGCCGAGGCTATATGGAGAGCTCTGAACGACCCCCCTCTGATTTGGCTGAAAAGTGGTAGAAATATTCGTTGGAGTGGTAGGAATCATAAGGCAAAAAAGTTTTGGAGAATTCGATATAGTTTGCGTGTAACGGAACTTCAAAAATTGGCAAAAAATAGAAATTTAAACGTTCTTCTATATTTAAAAAAATCATAACTTTGGTTCTACTCATCAAAATTCGATAAAATATACCTTGTTGCATTCAGGAAAATGTGAATTTTCAAAGATTATGAATAATTTTTATTTTCAAGGACGAAGGATATTCCAGAATATCCTTTTTACATATATCCTTGAATAACTCAAAAAATGGTATTTTGTTTTGCAATATATTATCGGAACGAGATGCATGAAATTAAAAACGAAAGCTTTGTTGTAATCAGTGACTGCTTAAAGCATGACACTATCGCAGTACACTTATTTCAGCGCCGTCTCTTAGAGTTCCTGTACAAAAAATTACAACATTTTAAAAAAATTATCTATTTTTCTGATGGATCTGCTGCGCAGTACAAAAACAAAAAGAATTTTTTTAATTTAACATTGCATGAACAGGATTTTGGATTGAATGCTGAATGGAACTTCTTTGCCACCTCACATGGTAAGAGTGCATGCGATGAACTTGGTGGCACAGTAAAAAGAATGGCTGCCAGAGCTAGCCTTCAAAGACCGTATAGGGAACATTTAACAACTACCTTACAGTTATACAACTGGGCAACTGAAAATATAAGAAATGTGGATTTCTCCTACGTATCCACACAGGAGTATAATGAAGAAAAATTATTGATGGAATCAAGATTTTCTAATTTAAGAACTGTGCCGGAAACAAGAAAACTCCATCATATTTCATCCGTTTCACCAGGAGTTATTAAAGGAAAATATTTTTCCTTTTCATCGGAAGAATATGTATATGCTCTTAGAAGAAAATAAATAATGATTTTTTTTGTTCTTAAGGCCTTATTTTCGATTTGCGATGTCCTTTCATTGTTATCCTTAAGCTATTGTTCAATTTCTTAAGCCTCTCAATTCTTTTAAAATAAATAGTAAATTCAACGTTATCATTGAATTTTTTTCTTGATAGGCTGCAGGAAATAAGGCCCCAAAAGGGAAAATTAATTTTAAATTTCATAATGAAATAACACCCCAATTTCAAAAATGAAATAACACCCCTTTTTTTTTGTGTATTACTTCGCATTTATCGAAACAAATTTTGTTTGTTCCGCAATAGTTGTTTCGCAAATTTTCATTCAGTGTTTGATTTATCTCGCGATGAGATCATTTCGCAATACTTTTCCCGCGCTTTTACATTTCGCTTATGATTAAGCAGCGATTTGTTGTTTTGAAGGAATTTATTTCCCTAACTGTTAATTACCATTTTGGTGCATTGTCGTTTATGTAATTGGAAAAATTACACTTGACATTCATTGGTTTTGCAAAAGCCGGCTGTGTCTCAAAGTGTAATTTCGAAATGAAAAACTTGTTGTTTGGTTACACGCCGCATAGCGGTTCCTGAGCACCTGCATGTGAGGCCGAAGGCCGTCCGGAGTCGAAGATATGTCCCATAGTGTGAAATCCATATATCCCGTCAAGCGGGTCACCCAAGTACTGTTAAGATACAGGGGGCTGCCAGACAACAAACATTTACATTTGTACCCAACCAAATGTTTCCAGATTTCGAAATAAGTAAAGCTTATCAAGAAAACGTTAACTTACCAAAAAGCGAAATTATAATTCCGAAATAATGAATGCAGAATATCTTAAGGTCAAATAATTACAAGCCTAAATAAGAGTTTGCCAAATAAAATCTGGGAAAAAACAAAATGCGAGTTGTTGAAATGCAAGACAACAAACTGCGAAATGATTATGGCGAAATGATAAATTGCCAAAAAAAATTAGCGAGTAGACCCGTACCCTTTTCAATTCAATACATTGTCTTCTTAGAAATAATTTTACAATTTTTATATATGTATTTTGAATTAAATAAAGACTTGCATGGAACTTTCAACAGGTTTTGTTCCCGCATTAAAATCCTGCAATAAAAATGAAATAAGGCCCCAAATTTGGGGTCTTATTTCATTTCTTCTTTTGGGGTCTTATTTCATTATGAAATTTTCATTAGGAAATAAGGCCCCAACAAATTAAATAACACCCCAAATTTTATTAAAAATCGTTGTTGTTGTTTCCTGCATAATTTTTTTGGGCCTTACTTAATTTTTAATTTTTTGGGCCTTATTTCATTGGGGCCTTATTTCGCAAAGCCTTCTTGTTAACCTTTTTGAAGACAAACTCGTCTTTAGTTCTTCTACTGTAACACCATTCGAATCCAGTACTAATTTTTTTTAAATATTTCTTTCCAATAAAGGCATTCTTAAATTTGTTGCTGCATATATAGGGCGTTTTAAGGCTTTTTATGTGTTCCCGAAACTACTCTGCTAAAGCTAGCCATTCATCGTATTTAACTGTTCCTTTTTTAGGAAATATAAATAATTTTCCATTAGGCAATTCATTTTTGGTTATAAAACAGTGTGCAATTGCGCACTTCATTCTTTTCCAGAACATTTTTCCCTTGGAAACAATTTTCTTATGCCTTTTAATTTTTTAGTATATGTAATTAACCTGAAAATCTAAATGATTGATATTCGAGCAAAATCTCTCAAACCGTTATTGAAATATTAAAGTAACATTATTTAAGATAACCCAAAATATTTATACATACATATGTATGTATATGAATCGATAAAATATAATATTTGTATTAATTAATATATGAATATAATATATATGTATGAAATGCTTCTAAAGGGCCTACACCTGGACACTTTATTTATTGCAGAAGATCGAGTTGAAAATCTGGATGCACAAATCACGCACTTTTATATTTTGTAACTTTCGTCTACTTTTCATCACAAAGTGCAACGAAATGATTGACTTTTCCCGCCCTTCAGTTACACCTTTTCATATACAACGCATACGCGTTTACAAAACTTCCATTCATGAAAATTTATTCTTTGCTGCGGTGGTATGGAATTCACACCTTCGTGCCCCTTCCCGCATACCCCTTTACACTTTCTCACCTCGTTCGTTTGCATGTCACAACACACGATGAGAAAAAGAACTTTTCCCACACGAGCGAACGGAGTGAAAAGCTTTATTTGTTGTACTTATTCTGAAAGCTCTTTGTCTGCCACGACAAAAATATACTTAACTTTTTTATATGGGCGTGCGACATCTGAGTAGTTTATTACCTGTGATTTAAGGGTACAAAATTCAGTACATACTGGTAATCAACTTAAAATCAATATATAACTTCAAAATTTAGTAAATGCTTTACAACGAGTCTAAATAAGAGCTTATTACTTTTTTTCTATACTAAATTAATCTTTCCACTGACTTCAACTTCACTGAAAATCTCTTCCCTTCTTACTAATTACTTATTGGTTCATTTCTTCCGAATATTGCACTGAGGTCCATTGTCCTTCGATTTATTTAAAGTGTACCACGTTTCTTCTGTAAGCTTGTCCTGTTTGGTCATTGCGAACAATTACATCTCCATTTTGAAGGCTTTCCAATGTATGTGGCGTTGAATCAAAATTCAGGCTTAACTTCTTTTTTTTTAGTTTTTTTATTTTTATAGTTCGCGCCCGCCAAAAGGAATATGAATACCTTTATACTGTTACAGGGCACGGGCTTTTAAGGAAAAGGAGAGGAGAAACAGGGAAGCCTATGCACGTTGGCTTTAAATGTTGAAGGTTATAGTGATGCGGAAATACAGAGCTTGGTAGATCATTCCACATTCGTGTCGTTTGGCTTATAAACGAATCCCTATATTTAACAGTATGACCGAAGTTCTGCTTTAGGGTGAACTGATGTGCATTCGAAGCATGCCGCGTATTGCGGGTGAAATTTTGAAGGGGAGGAATGCAGCTAGCTATTTCGCTGGAGCATTTTTTTTTATAGAAAAAACGATAAAACAGGAAGATACAGGAGACATTTTTCCGATGTTCTAGTGAATGAATGTTATTCACAATGTCTCTATCACCTATAAGTTTTAACGCGCGATTTTGTACCCTATCAAGAATGTGCAGAACGGTCTTGGGTGCACCAGACCAGATATGGGCGTTATATTCTAGCTTAGGGCGGGTGAATGCCTTATAAATTGAGGCCAGATCAGACACGGTAAAATATTTCTTGCACCGTTTAAGGAATCCTAGACATTTTGCAGCATTTTTGGCGATCTCGAATATGTGATCGTTCCATCGAAGATAATTATTAGTACACATACCGAGAATGGCAAGTCTTTCGGTTTCAATGATGCAAGTACCATCCATGGATAATGGCTGAGGGTTTTGGTTTCGCTTGAGAGACAGAAGACAGCATTGTGTTTTGGAAGGATTAAATTCCACTCTGTTGGTTGAACCCCATTTAATTATGCTGTCCAGATCGGAATTTAATGTGTTTAACATACGCTGCCGTTCCCCTTCTACGCCCGAAGAACAAGGACGTGAGTTAGGAAACGAATATGAAAAACTGAGGGTACTGTCATCAGCGAAGGAATGGATCGGATTAGAAGTTGCAAACAAGAGATCATTTATGAAAATAAGAAAGAGAGTCGGAGACAAAACAGTGCCTTGGGGAACACCAGCATTTATTTTGTGAATTGAAGACTTGAAGCCGTCCAAAACAACTTGTATTGAACGCCCCGAAAGGTAATTTCTAATCCAAGAAGGGACTCATCGACGCCACATGCACGCATTTTTGACAGTAGAGTCTGATGCCAAACTCTGTCAAATGCTTTGAAATATCAAGCGCAACCATCTTCTGAAGTGATGGAGAGATTAGTTCCACTTCTCGGTGAGATATGCCTTCAAATCACCAGTGGACCTGTTGCTCCGAAAACCATACTGCCGGTCATTAAGGAGTTTTCGTGAATCGAGATATTTCATAAGCTGACGATTTATCAGATTCTTTTATCTAGGTTCTTGACATATACCTTGTTTTCCAGCTTTAGAACCGTCGCTGTCGCTTTTCGTTTACTGTCCGCATACTCTTCAACTTTTTCTTTTTGTTCCTTATCCCTATCTCTTACCTCCAGGTCGCTGTGCTTATTGCCCACCGCTTCTAAGGATGGGATTTTATCCCTGTTCTGCCTGCTGAAAGAGTTCTGAGGGAGATTTCCATGTTACGGTATGAGGATTATTATACATCATTAAGTACTGCCAAAGGCTCTCCTTGAGGTCTTCCATTTCCAACTGTGCGATTTTCAGATGTTTTAGTACGTCCCTATTTTGTCTTTCAACCTCACCATTTTGCTGATGCCAATTGGGGGTGAAGTTAAAGAGCAAAATGTTAAATTTTTTACAGAAGACCTTAAACTCCTCACTAGTAAATTGCCCACCACTATCCGCAGTTAGAGAGACCAGAAAACCTAATCTACTAAAAATTTCATTTAGTACTTTTATTATAACTAAGCTGGTGATGGTTCTGCATATTTTGATCTCTTTATAAGGGCTATAATAATCAACAACAAGAAAAAGATATTCACTATTAGGAAGCAGACCCCATAGATCGACCGCAACATCTATCCAAGTAGCTGGAAAATCACGCCTTTTCATAGGAATGGGAGGATTGGGAATCGTTACTAGAATTCAGCGTTTACAAGTTTTCACAAAATTCTCTGCGTCCTTATCGATCCGTGCCAACCAAACTTTGGTTCTCAGGCGCCCTTTCATGGCCACTATACCTGGATGACCTTCATGAGCTGCCTCCAGCACTCGTTTTCTTAACTCTTCTGGGGTTACAATCTTACTCGTATCTCCTCTAAGTAGTATATCTTCAAAGAAGCATAGTTCCCTAAATCCCTTTCTTAACATTGCTGATTTCTTTACTCCCCTCGATGACAACATTATCTCTTTAGTTGACAAAGCTACTGACTTGTTCCTTAGTTTCGAATTTGGAAGGTTGGACCGTCGAAACACATAACCTTGAAAAAGGGTCTGCAATATTTAGTTTTCCAGGTTTATAAACGATGTTATATTTGTATGCGTGCAATCTTAAGACCCATCTATCGATTTTTCGCAGGGCTTAGATTTCGGTCAAAAATTACTTCCAGTGGCTTGTGATCAGTGACCAGATCAAATATCTTTCCAAATAAATAGATATTGAAGTGTTCTACAGCCCAAACCAAAGCTAATGCCTCTTTCTCCGTCTGACTGTACTTTTTTTCGCACTGCGATAATGTTCTATTACCGTATGCGACTATTCTTGCATCAACCTTATTATATTGAAGCAAGACTTCACCCAAACCCACCGGACTTGCATCAGCTAATACTTGTGTCCTGTCTCCTGTATCATAATATATACTATATTTTAGAAAGTATAATTTTAAGGTTTGTAAATGTTTCGCCCTGATCCTGTTGCCAATAATCTCTTAGTTTGCTATTCCTGCCCAATTTGTTCATCAACAATTGTCGTAATGGTTCGAAAACAGTTGCTAGATTTGGAATCCATTTTTCGATCAAATTCACCAGCCCTAAGAAGCTCTGCAACTCCTCCAATGACTCGGGAGTTCTAAAGCAGCGATGCTTTGGATTTACTTCGGCAATGGTTTAATACCATCCGATGATAGGTCGTGTCCAAAAACCTTAAACAAGATTTTTTCTTAATTGAGTAAAACGTTTTTCCGTTGAAGAGTACTTAGGACTATTTGATCATGCTCATTTTCGGAGCTCCCAAATACCAAAATATCATCAATAAAATTAACGGTTCCTTGGCAACGGATTAACATTTTTTCAATAATTTTTTGGAGCATGTTATGCCAAACATTAGCCTTTTTTATAATGATATAAGCCTTTACTTGTTATAAATGTAGTTATATGACGTGATGCTGGATGAATTTCGACTTGGAACGCATTCTTAATATCCAGGTTACTAAAATAATTAGCGTTTTTTTATTTTTGGCAGGAGTTGGTCCATCGTAGGCAAAGGGTGGTTTTCTCTTATAATCGCAGCGTTTGCCCGCCTCATATTTCCTTTCCTTTACTTTATTTATGTCGACGTCCGCCTCGAACGATCCTTTAATAGCCAAAGGGGTTCTGCTGGCATATCTAAAAAATATTTTGTCTGGTTTAGTTTTTTGATTATAAATTTTAACGCCTTTCTGTTTTATGTAGTCTCACGTCTTGTCCGAAAGACAAATGTCATTTTTGTTTTGAATATAATTTGTAAATTTTCTCTTTTGAGCTATCTGGCTTCTGCAGTACCACCTAAAATGCTCTTAGCGTCCACACCGATGACATTAGTTGTCTCTGCCATACACTTTGCATCTTGTGACGAATGTCTGTTGCTTCTACACCTTCCATATGAGTTTACTTCTTCTTCTACTGGCTTGAAACTCTATTGCTATTCTATGTACGAGCTGTCTTGTTTATGTCGTGTGTCCTTGATTGGTCAACGAGATGCTCTTTAATGACTTGAAATTAACACTTTTCTCCCTGATTCCTAAGCCTAATTAAAAAAAAAATTAAATTCTTCTCTATTTTCCTGCTTTAGAAGCCTAAATAAATGCCTTTCATACATTTTACTTGGCATTGGAGAAAAGAACTGTCCAACTTCTTTAAAGTGACTTTGAAGACATCCTTTCCTTCTGAGGGATCTGCGTCTGCACCCGGTAAATTATAATATACCTCCTCAAGCCCCAACCCCCCAAAGTGCAACAGAATGGCACTTTTTTTTTTAAAGCACCTACTTAACCTTAAAGCACATACTTGCAGCTTCCAGGTAGATGGACAATGTCCTCTCCCATTTTTCCCATCTAAGTCCCACCGAAGAAACATCTCCATCTGTGACAAACGAATTTAGAACAAGAAGCGTATTTGACATTTCTTACGAAATGCAGAGAAGGATTACCTGAAATTTATTTTATATGCATTTTTATATGCATATATGTACATACATATAGAATGATTATATGTAAGTGCCTCTGAGATATACTTATATATATTGTGCATTAGCCGTTCATATTTCCGTGAATTCCTGTACGCACTTATCATACACAAGCACATATACAGTTGTTTTTTTTTTCATAAGTATTTTACCCCACATTAATACAATCGAAAATTTCCTCTAATAATGCTCTCCAATTCATTAGTACTCATGCGTACATGTTTACTCTCGAAAATTGTTTTTCGAATTTAATGGAGGCATCATTTACTAAATCAAGTGCACCACGTGCTCCGGTACCTTTGTACTCTCTTTTTTATGTCCTTGCTTGAACCTGATTTCCAACTTAACTGTGGACTTTTTCAAGTGAAGGTATTTCTTCACCAATTTATCTCTCAACACTTTTGGGCACCGATGAGCCGATTTTGTCAAATGCACTTACAATTTCCTGCACATTATTTTTCGTGATTCAGTTCCACTTACCTTAACTCCAATAAATGTATTTTTTTGTTTAACTCCAAACCAATTCTTTTTTCACTCGTCGCCACTTGTACTATACTTGCTTCGCCAGCGCACGCCGTCACTCACCGAGAGTCAATCACCAACTGCCTGATTAGTGATTACTCACCTTCGACATACACACGAGACAGAACAGGAGAGTGAGCTTAATGTTCTCTTCTTGTCGTTTTTAGTCTTTATCTTCACATACACTACAGGGTGTAAAAACGTTCATGCTGTGAAAGCGTGGCTTAAATATAAATTGTATTTTGACTTTAAAAATGTTTATATTGTGAACATTTAATTAGATAAGATGACATCACTCGGAGTAGTAAACTATCATAAATATACATAGATTATGACAAAAAAAAACCTTTTAAATGGTACTTGCTTTTTTCATGTCTACTCTAATGATTGTACGAGTATGAATATACTATTAAACATGTCATACTACTCGTATTCTTTCATAAAGTTTCCTCTCTTCACATTCTTTGCAATAATATTTGAAATGTTTGTACAAGTTATTCTCAGTTTCTTTAATATTACAAGATCGACGAAGGAAGAGGTAATTTTTGTTTTTGTTTAGAATTATTTTCTTCCATTTATGCATTTAAAAATTGTTTAAATCTAATAAATGGTTATTTATTATGGAACTGGAATAGTCAATACTATTATTGATAAATTACCATTTGAAAAACATTTGCCTGGATATAATTATACTGGTTCTAGTACCAATTTAATCCTTAGATTGGAAAGAAATGATAAACTTATTGATAAATTAGATGAAGCTGCTAAGGAACGTAATATAGCCAATACAAATAATAAAGATCTTAAATCAAGACCTAAATCAGATCAAATTTTAGATAATAAAGCACGGGAAGATTTCTTGCAAATACTTCCGCAATTGGTGAAAAAATAAATGCTTATGCAGTAACAAATGCCATGAAAATAAAGAGAAATTTAGGAATGAGTTGTTGTAATTCCATGAAATCTAGCTGTGCTTCAGATAATTCTAGTCATGCACCTAGCCCTACATCTAGCCATGCTTTGAAGAAAGAAATTGAGAAATTTACCAAGAAATCTTCGACTAAATCTTCAACTAAATCCCGATTAGACGTCGCAACAAGCTGTCTTTTGTTATCAGTTAACCTCGCTAACCCTTTGCCTAAAAACTTCAACTTATGTAGTACTCGATAAATTAAGAATTATTTCTTTGAATTACCATTAGCGCGAGTTGTGTCTTTAGCTCTAAATTAGTGAATTTCAAAAAAAAAAAATTAATTCATATATATACGTATACTTGTTTACATATTTAAACAACATTAAAAGTTTCTAATTTAATAACAGAAGATATTGTAATATGCGAGCTACGGCTCGAGTAGATGAAACGCTATTCTGTGAGATTAATTCTTTATTTTCTAGTCTAT
The DNA here is from genome assembly GCA_963082735.1 of Pocota personata. Classification (NCBI taxonomy): domain Eukaryota; kingdom Metazoa; phylum Arthropoda; class Insecta; order Diptera; family Syrphidae; genus Pocota; species Pocota personata. The sequence goes on from OY720429.1 coordinate 84,728,145, forward strand.
AGAACAATTCAAGTTCACACTATAGTATTCTTCGCAAATTCCTTCCTTACAAGGTCTCTTTCTTCTCAAATCACTTTATCTCCTTTCAATTACTTAATTCACAAATCCAAACTAATTACTTCTTCTTGTTAACTTTCAATTTATCACAAAATTACAACTTCGACTATTATCACTTTTCCAATCTCTTCGTGTGGTTCAAAACCCAACTGCCTTGCCTCGATCGCCAACTGTCCTTATATAGTCGCATTTCTGATAGCCAGAAACTTTTAGCAAATTCTTTGACCACTGGAACAAGAAAATTCTTGTCTTAAAACTAACTTAAGTTAATTCATATAGTTAAGTATATGAATTAACTGTGTTTTTTTTTGTTTTGTTCTTATACTCGTATATAAAACTTAAAAAACTACGTTAAAATAAATCTTAAACTACCTTATTCTATCTTAATCTACCTTACGTAATAATATACGAATTTTTCCTTTGATTTTTTTTATTTCCTTTTTTACTTTCTTTTTATTTATCCAAGTGCTGCTTTAAATTTTTTTTTTTTTAATATTACCTTAAACCAACTTTAGACGGGCTATCCCGGATTGTGAGAGAACGACGAAGGAGTTCCCTCTCTTCCGGCTAGCCAAAAGAAATGTCTGTACTGATGTTGTACGCCCTCAATATCGCCACTCGATTCCGCCCTACTAAACCAGAGACGCTCCGCACTGCTGTGTGCAACGTCTCTATCGTAGTTGAGTCGTATATCCACAGCTGTCCGAGAAACATGGAAGACTACCGGAACCGCCAATCTGTCCTGAATCAAACCTTCCGAACGCACGCCTCTGGGGAACAAAGTCGTTAAGGCGCACTCTCTCGTGGTACCCGTAATTGGGGTAATAAGCCCCGGAGATCAGGTTGCTCATCGAGCTCATTGCTCTTGCAATGTGCCTTCGAATCAGCTTGATAACGAAATTATCCACACTTTTTAGGTTAGCCCTGTTGTATAGGACCTCATTGGGATAGAATTTTATGTATTGGGACTCTGGTGCTCTGTATAAATGTAGGCAAGCCCGAGGCAAGCCCTCCCAAACACCCGAATCTTTTCCAACAAGCTTGTTCCCACTTTGAACCACACTGGCATCCAAATACGAGCATGGGCCTAATGAGGGCTGTGTAGCAGATTACCTTTACCCTAGCATCGAGTTGCTTGCTTTAAAAAATGTTCTTTGTAGGGGCAAAAGCACTTTTGGGTCTGGCCAGAGCAGCATCATATGTTTGTTAAAATATAGATATTGGTCTAACCAGAGCCCTAGGTATCTAACTACACTTCGACTCACAAGTGGCTGTCCGTGCGGTCCAACTATTGATAACTTTCGCCAATTCTTTCTGGTATCCGTAGAGGTCCCAGAAAACGGCGTACTAAAAAGAATGGTTTCCGATTTCTGGAAGTTGATCTTCAACTTCCAGTCATGGCAATATCGCTGAATCTTATCGAAGTCACGTTGCAAGAGAATTGCAATGACCTCGATTTTTGGTCCTGATCTGTACGCGATCAAGTCGCCTGCGTACGCTCTGGCATGTTGAGATGCTATGAGATCGCACGTGTAAATGTTGAAAAGGATCGGTGAATTAATTGAAAATTGTTGCAGACCGTTTTTAATTTGAAATGTTCCAGTAGAAGTCATATTGGCGTTTTTGACAATAAACTGTCTACTGGTGAGCATGCAATAAAGTATGTACAACAGTGGTTTGCTTATGCCCAGCCTGTTCAGCTTGTAGAAGAGTCTCTCTATCCAAATCAATCAGGTAGGCACCAGTACATTGGTTCTTGATTTTATTCCAATTTATATCTGCTACAAGTTTAGATGCGGCATGTATTGTATCATGCCCCGCCTTAAAACCGAATTGGTTATCCGGAATTATGTTATTGTCCTCAGTCCAATTAATCAGGGTTTTATTGATCACTTTTCAAATACCTTGCTGATGTTCGGAAGGAGACTTATCGACCGAAGATGTGGAAGATTGGGGATGTCCTTACCCATTTTGGGAATGGGTCGTATCGCTGCTGTTTTCCAATGCGCTGGATAATTTGCATTATTCAGTGCATTGTTAAACAGAGTGGTGTAAACATCCACCGCTTTTAGAGGGATATGACGAAGCACAATATTCGATACTCCGTCGATTCCCATAGATTTCTAACTCCTCAATGAGTCGAAGGTCACTTGGAGCTCTACCTTCGATATGTACGGGGACTGTACCCTTTCATCGGCGAAGATATTATTTGCAATGACATCGTCATTGCACTCGGTACAGCCTATGTTCCCGGATAGCTAGTGCTCTATATCATTTCGAAGGTATAAGTTGTGCACAAGGACGCGATTTTCCAGGTCGTGGTTCGGGCAAATGTTATCATTCACCTTACACACTGCCTTTAAAGTCGCTCCTATAGTTTCTACCTTCTCCTGCGGATCTTCGATTACAAAGAATTTGTTATCACTGCGTTATCTGGATCTATACCTGCTGTTATAAGTATTCGCCCATTGTTCGTCGTTCGGGGGATCATAAGACACGGAAGGTCGTTTTGATTGTTCCTCTGAAATATTTTATTTATTTACGGAAACATACTTGGGTTGTTGGCTTTTACAGCGCGAATTTTGTTGCTCCAATGCAAATTTACTGAAGGTCTTTAGTTATCCCTGATTAATTTCTGGAGGTTTTTTATCAATGAATTCAGCGTCCTAACCTCCGAGTTTTGTCTGTCAGTAAACTGTTTGTACAAGGTTTTTATTCTCGACAGAAGTCTACTTTTTTGTTGGTGTAGTGTGTCAATTGTTGTATTGCGGAATATGTCTGCGTTGTCAGTATGTTGATACCGAGGTATTGTACTGTCCATAGTTCGTTTAATTGTCTCGTCTATTTGTTTTAATTACCAGTCAATCTCTTTGTTTGACAGATTCCTATTGGACGGTGGGTAGAGCGAGTTCGAGGAGAGTGCTCTTGTCAAAGTTCTGGAGAAGCGAGTCCAACGCGTCCTACTATAATTGTAGGAGTACGTTTGGATAAACTCCTCCAACCCCGCAATTTCGTAGGGAATTGTTATTACGGCACTGAGGCCGCAATGGTCACTGTCATACACAAATGTGTGCAGGCAGTTTCAAGTTTGTCCGTCCTTGTCTGTCAATTGTAGCCGTACTTCGAACAATATAAGATCCAGATAGGAGCCGCTTCTAGGAAACGACGAAGTATCTCTAGCTTTCAAATCGAATTTATACTCTACACTGTGCCGTCCCCACCAATTGAATAGTAGGTTTCCTCTAGAATTAGGTGTACTGTTTCCCCAAACTCTATGTGTGTTTGGCGTTTAGATCTCCGGCCATGAGGAAATAATTCCCCTCCAGTTTCGTCCTTAGGCATCGAAAAAGTGTCTCGAGCTCTGAAATAAATAACGTAGTTTGAGTAGCTTCAGGTGCATAGAGTGCTATCATGTTCATCCTCTTTCCACTATGAACCTTCGCACTTTACCGCTGTACACTACCTTAAATTGCTATTGTTTTCCAGTGACAATATTGTGTTTACTATGTCCCGATTTATGCTTCTGGAAAAGCTTTGTTTCGCTAACCATAAGCACATCAGGGGTTTGGTTTTCAAGCAACTTAAACAATACGGCTCTTCGCTCAATCCCAATCAGTGAATTCGCATTCACCGCAAAGATCTATAGGGGTTGCTCCTCCATGTTCGTACCCATTATCACTGGAGGTGCGATAGGCAGAAGTGCGTAGATCTGGTCCACCCCTTCGCCTGCTCCTGTACCTGACTCTGAAGCAGGCGCATCTGCCCTTGGATAGAGAGCAAGATAGCCAGCAAATCAGTTTCTGCCTCCGGTGCTCTAAGTACTGGGACCTGGGAAGCAACCTTCGGTCTTTTCTGTTCAGCATTTCCCCGGCCTGCCGCCATTTGTGTGTAGGTCGCACACTTAATGTACTGGACTTAGGACAACCCCGATAGTTTGCGGTGTTTCTCGAGTTCCTGCATAAAGCACATGAGAGCTGGCTCTTATCTGCCACTCCATCCTTACCCAGAGTGGATTCTTCTGCTTTGTGGTTCTTTCCACACTTAATACATCGAGACTGTATCTCGTAGTTCGACGCTGAGCGGCGTGTCCTAACCTTTGACAGCGAACACATTGTAAAATGTTTTCGCTCCTTCTTAGTTTTCCACATGTGACAACCTGGTAATCTAGGACTGTAATACTCCTTAGACCATCCAGTTTGCTGTTGAGTGAGTGCTGAACTAGGAAGTATGGTAGTTTCCACTTCTCCCTTTTGACCCTAGCTGTGGTAAATGGATTGACCCCTACGAACTGGAGATCGTCGCACTCCTTCTCCTTAAGCAGTGGAAAGAGTGTCTCCGGATCGGTAGATTGTTCTTTCCCCCGCAGCGGCATGGTTTGCAGCTTTTCCCCCTTCTGGATGAAGGAGAAGGACTCCACCGTCTTTTTTTTTATATTCTTCCACTGTATCACTTAATCTCTTAATAACAAAATTATTACCAATGACCGACTTACATAGTTTAATGGTATCTTTAAGCTCAATCTTGATTGGCGGCACCCTCGTCTTTGCTGTCATCTTCTGCTGTATTTATTGTTGCTTTTGTTTCTGCTGCTGCTGCTGTCTCTGCTACTGCTGCTGTCTCTGCTGCTGCTGTTGCTGTATTTGCGGCTTTCTGGCAACTGCTGCTGTATTTGTTGTTTTTGAGGGCGCTGGAGCTCCTGCTGATGCTCCCTTTCTCTTCTGGCTATTTCTTTGGCTTTTATGACACACACCCTCTCCTCCAGCTGTCTGATGCTGCTTGTCAGACACTTGACTTCCTCGTCTTTGTCGTCGGACTCGGAAGCTACTAGAGCGGTGAAATTATTTTTGTTTTCTCCATAGTGGACTTCAACACCGTCGGAGATATATGACTATCCGACCGAGTCAACCGACCTCTGCCGCTTATTTTCTGCTGCTGCTGCTGCTGTTGTTATACTCAGCGCCCCTTCCCTCACTCCACCTGGCAGCTGTTCAACTGAAGCTTATGTGGATGAACGCTAGCTTGGGAGATGGTTTTTAATTTTCTCTTCCTTTTTCCCGTACCGCCGGTAGCCACTGTTGCATCATCGGCTGATACAATCACACCACCAACTGGTCCCGCTATTCGGAGCGCCGACCGCTCGCTTTCCATGGACTAATATTTATTTACGTTTAACAATTTTGTTGCACTTATTTATTAAATGAAAAAAAAAAAACAAAGTTCAAAATATTTATTTTCCCTCGTCGGGAATTGAAACAGGGCCACTGGTTTGATAAAACACCACCACTACATTCACTTTCATTTAATTTTTGATGAACTTTTATTCGTAATTCATTAAACTTATTGCAAGACAAAAAAAAAGCTTAAAACTAGCGGGGACTCTAAGTTAAAATTAATACTTAAAACCAAGTACCAAGTACCAAGAAAATAATATTAAAAAGAAAACCTTAGTAAATGAAAATTTTTTGTTGTACTTATATATATAAAACTTAAAAGCTACCTTAAAAAACATCTTAAGCTACCTTGTTCTACCTTAACCTATCTTACTCTACCTTACGTAATTCTCTACGTACTTTTTTTATTGTTTGTCTTTCATTTCTAAAGAAACATTGATGATCTTACTCCCCCTCACTTGTGAGTACAACATTTAGTCCACATATATTTCGGAGTCTTAAGATTCCCCGAACGACGAACAATGGACGAATACTGATAACAGCAGGTATAAATCCAGATAACGCAGTCGAGGATGATAACTTAATTGTGATCGAAGATCCGCAAGAGAAGGTAGAAACTGTAGGAGCGTCTTTCTAGGCAGTATACAAGGTGAATGACAACAACTTATACCTTCGAAATGTTATAGCGCACTAGCTATACGGGAACATAGGTTTTACCTAGTTTAATGACGATGTCATTGCAAATAATATCTTCGCCGATGAAAGGGTACAATCCCAGTACATATCGAAGGTAGAGCTCCAAGCGACCTCCGACACATTGAGGTGGAAGAAATCTGTGAGAATCGACGGAGTGTCGAACATTGTGCTCCGACATCTCCCTCTAGAAGCGGTGGACATTTACACCATTCTCTATAACAATGCACTGAATAATGCACATTATCCAGCGCATTGGAAAACAACAGTGATACAACCCATCCCCAAAAGGGGTAAGGATACCTTCAATCTGGCACATCTCCGGTCGATAAGTCTCTTTCCGAACATCAGCAAGGTATTCAAAAAAGTGTTTTTTTTTTCTTGTTTATTTATCCACTTATACACTAACATAATTTATTGTTCCAATAAACTTAGAACTATACTATTATTATGCCTTAAACTAACTGACCTGAAGGGTGCTCAATACTTATGTTATGGTTTTAAGAAAACTTAGGTCTAATGTTTTATTTTGATAGGTATTTTTGTTAATTTCAAATTAATTAATTATTATTATTTTTTTTTTTTTATTTCATTTTAAGGAAAAACGTTGGAAAACCTTTTTGAACGCATTATTTTATTTTTTAATAAAAAAACTAATCTAGGTGATAAAAACTAGAAACTACCTTAATCTAATTCCAGGGCCGAACCCTAATATGTGATCTGTATCCCGCCACCGAGAAGACCAATCAAATGATAGTTAAACCATCCAATCGGTTACTCAGTGGCGTTTCAGAAATCACATATCAGGGTCCGGCCCTGTTTAACCTAGGTGCTAGCCTCAACCCAGTCGAGCCACCAATATCTCTCCCTATTCAACCTGTCTACGTTTACTGAATCCCGCTCAGGCATGATTATGCAGTTCTCAAGTCAGCGCTTCCTTCTCCTGAGTCCAACGGCTCGTAGAGAGTACGTTTATCTGTCGCCCTTCTAGCAAGATGGTAAATAATCGGAACGTTCAGCGAATTTGACAAGTAACCATGTGCATCCAGATACAAAAATGCTTCCGGTGGGATGTGCACACTCACCATAGTACTTCGGAAATACCCAGGGTTAGGATAGAATAAGCCTAAGTAACGGTCGCTGACCGCGCGAAGTGGTTCCTCACAAGATCCAGAATGACATTGTCGATTCTGGACACTCCGGAGGCATCCAATAGTCTCTTATTAGAAACGTAATGCCGAAAGTCGGAATGTGCGCTTCTATACATACGCATGTAGGCTCGAAGACATTTTCTTTCAAATAGTCTAAGTTTTTCCATATAAGACGGGTTTAAGTTCCACCATACTGGACTCGCATAAGTCAGAATTGAACGAACGAAAGCTTGGTAACATATGACCTTCACATCGGATCTCAGATAGTTGGAGTAGAATAGGCGTTTGATAGACATAAATGCCGCTCTTGCCTTTTGCAACTGTATATTTATGTGCTTATTGTAGTACAAAAACTTGACCAAATGAACACCTAAATATTTCACAACAGTCTTTGACTTGATGTGAAGGCCATTAGGATATGTTATTTGTAGGTTTTTCCAGTTCCGTCTCAAGTCTGAATTTCCGCGTCTAACTGGGGTGCGAAACAGTATAGTTTCACATTTTGCCTCGTTTATTTTAAGCTTCCACTCTGAGCAGAAAGCTTGCATTTTAAGAAAGCTGTTCTGAAGCTCTATCTGTATGTCTTGGATTCTCGAGCCGCTTGCATACAGTATAACATCGTCAGCGAACGACATTAAAAACTTCAGTCGTCGTGTATTGTCTATCTGTTACAACAAATTTCTTCTCGTGTACCATAGATGCAATTATCTTTATAAGATGATGTGGGAACTCATATCGTACAAGTTTATATAGAAGCCCGTCGATCTAAACCGTGTCGAAGGCTTTTTCGATATGCACTAGGCAAGCAGCTGTAATTGAACCAATTGAAAACCAATTTTGTAACAGCGTGCACTGCCGAATGGTTTCTCTTGGACCCAAATTGGTTCTGCGGTATAATCCCCTTTCTTTCGCACGCGAACAGAATAGACTTACTAATAACTACTTCATAAACCCTCAGAAGGATCCTTCTGCTTTTTGATTATTGGAAAAACCTTAGATTTTTCCAATAACTCGGGAAGTAGCAGTTATTAAATATTACGCAATATTGCCGTATAATTTCGTTCGGTATATGCTTTAGTATAATGTTAGGAATGTTATCTAAACCACTTGACTTTTTGTTATTTAGTTTCCTAAATATGTATGTCAGTTCGTCTAGTGTTGTAAAGTAATTGTCAGTCTGTTCATCTGTTAGTTGGTCAGCTTTTAGTCGCTCAGAAAATCTCAAAATAGTTCGTGTTTCGCTATTGCGAAACCTCGACAATTCGTCAATTACTTCGCCAGTTCTGCAGCTAGGGAGATCTCTAGCATGAATTGCCTCAGAGTGAGAGCCGATCAGGTTTAGCTTGTCCACTCCACTATCTATAACGAAATGGTTATCGATAATGGGGCAGTGTTGGCTGTTAATCTCCACCTGAGAGAGAAGAGACTGGGAAGACAGTGGGATTTTCAGTTTCGGAATCTTGATAACGTTACGAGGCTTGAAAATCTGATTAATTTTAGGAAACATGTTCCTGGAATCAGACTTCAATATGTTTTCGGCGCGTTGCCTCCAATAATCGTTGAGACTATTCCGAAACTGCTGACTTAGCAGTGTCCTCACATTTCTCAGGAGAGATTTTAACCTTTGCAGCTCTAAATTGGACGATTCCTTTTGGAACTGGCTCCGTATTCGATTTATCTGAGTTACCAAAAAGCTTTTGTAAGTTTGTACAGTCTTAATGTCACGGTTTAGGTGACATTCAACGCCATCTTTGGATTTAATTTTCGGAACTGACGACTCCATTGCTTGTAATACCACCATATTTAAGTTCCCGATATAGGAATCGCACTCCTCATTAGTAAGATTCCTACTGCTAGGGATATTAGAAGAGGAAGGGCAGTTCCTGTATTTTCTGATGGCGCAACGTTGAAATTTGCACCAAACAGTCTGCCTAAAATTCAATTTAGGGACTTCGTGCTGCGTTGCGAAGCTCAAAGTAGAGTCGCCAGCAAATGCCACCGGCATAACTATTGCGTTGTGGTCGCTATCATACGGCAATATAGAAAGTTTATTATCGTGGACCGTTTGAATTTGCAATCGCGCGTCCGCAATGCAAAGATCGAGATATGAATTTCCAGAAGGAAAACTTGGTGCAACTGGGCTGTATAATTTTATTTTACATTCAACCTGGTTTTCCTCAAAAAAGCGGTTTAGGAAGTTGCCTCCTCTGTTTGCCCTTGAGTTCAGCCAGGCCGAGTGTCTCGCGTTAAAATCTCCCGCTAAGACGAAATAGTTGTTTAAACTATCTAGTCTCAGTTTTTCGAATATTTTTTCGATTTCGGCTTTAAACGGATTGACGGTATCTTTAGCCACATATGCTGATATTAAATACAGACAACCATTATCCCTGATAGGCAGCGAAATAATAGTTGTCTCAAGACAACTGAAGCTCCTAATATCACTTCGTTAAATTCTAGTGTATCGAAGTGGTTTCCTGACAAGAAATGCCGTACCGCCACCTCGAATAGAGTCACGTCTGTCTGTCCGTATTACGTCATAGTTACTAAAAGTTAATTGATGTCTATCATTTAGCTTTGTCTCGTTCAGAAAAAGAGCGTCGGGTTTATGATCAGTCACAAAGCGCAGTAGATCACCGCGCTTGCTGATGGCGATTAAGGGGTTTACATTTAGAGCAGCTATTTTTAGGGTTGCACAATTGGATCTAATCATGTGGACGACTAAGGATGTTGAGAAGGGCATCGACCTTCGCCGTGAGATCAGCAACAGTCCTGGTCAGACTGTCGACTTGGATTTGCAAACTGTCGTTTGCAGGGCGACCAGCACTCTAGGTACCAACAGTATTGGGGCCAACAGCACTGGAGCGCACAGGTTTGGGGCCAGCAGGACCTGACCCAACACTATTACCTACCACGTTTGCGTAGGATATCCCTCCTCGAACATGATTGTCGATCATCCTGACTTTTTGTGCAATCTTGTGTCGTGCTTCCCTTTTCTGTGTCTGAAGCCGATCTGCTAGTCGTTTATAGCATCCCCGCCATGACGCGGGGTGACTAGGTTTCTGGTAAAGAATACAAAATAACTGCTCCTTGCTCGCTTCTTTTTGCACTTGGCACTTTCCAGGCACTTGGCACTTCTTACCATCTTATATGTCCATCTTACATGTCCGAATCTCTGACACCGGTGACATTGAAGGACACAGTTCCTCCGAATTTTTTCAAAGGACACTAAATGCCCCTCTACGAACTTGATTTGTCTCAAGTTCTGTACTTTGCTATCCGAAGATAGCTGTACCGCAATAATTGGTAGAACTCTATTATCGCGTCTAGTGTTCACCGTAGCATACATGAATGCGCGAACGAAATTTAGATTCTCAATCCGCATATTATTCAATTCTCATTTAATAATTCTTTGACCTTGTTGCAGTCATTCTTATCTTCTAAGCTTAAGGTTAACTTACTACTATTTACATTCTTAACCTTAAATTTACCTTTACCTAGTTCCGTTTTTAATAATTTTCACAGTACTTGACTATCCTCTTTATATATTTTTATTGGTGGAGGTCTTTTTCGCGCCTCCACTGTTTCTCCGTTGTCTGTCTTCTTTTTCTGGCCGCTGCTGTTTGATTCCATGGATGCTGATGCTCCGTTGCATTCTCTCGCTGGTTGTTTACATTTTTTTTTTCTCGTTTCTTGTCTTCATTTGTTCACGAGCGTGCGTGTTTTTGTTGGTTTACTATTTGTATTTTGAAATGTATTTGGTTGACTATTTTCGTCAACGGCTGGAAGAGCAAATTGGTTGATTTTTAATGTTTTTTCCTCATTTGTAACTGTTTTAGTTTTTTTTCTTTTATTCGATTTTGTTTTGACAGAAGAGTCACTATCACTTTGTAGGTCTCGTATAATTTTGTTTAGTTCCAGAACTTCTTCTTTATATTATTTTGCCATTTCTATGGCCTAAATATACTCTCTTCGATTAATTTCGAAGAGATCCATCGCCTCTTCTCCCCTCGAAGGGGAACCCATTTATTTAATTTTTTTTTTCACTTTTGATTTTTTTCTTTTTGTTTTATTCTTTAAATGTTTCTTTTTTTTAATAAAT
>OY720429.1:84754315-84999315 GCA_963082735.1 Pocota personata
GACAGATGCCTAACCTATCTACACTCTGACTACGATCTGCAATACTCATTTTTAAAAAGCGGTTGCATTTGCGAATTGCGTGCTGGTCCTTAATGCAGATTTTGCACGAGAACTTTGCGTTGGTGACCTGTGAGTGAAACGAGTTACGATGAGACATATTGCGCTGCAAGTTCGATGAACTCCGGACCGGCTGCTGATTCACCGCCTCCAAGGTACGGAAACGTGTCTCCAGGAATTGCGTAAATTCCGTAAAACTTGGCAGCTCCTTCGAATCATCTTTGGCCCCTAACCGTTCCTCCCATAATTGCTGCATTTTGTTGGGCAGCTTTTGAAGCAATACAAAAATGAGCACCGCATCCCAATGCTTGACTGGAACCTTCAAGTTGTCTAGACTATGGACAACTTCCGTTGAGGTATCTCCTTAATTGAGTCAGCTCGCTCCTGCACTATTGACGGTTGGTTAAATAAGCACTTTAACTGTGTGTTCACCAAGAACCGTTGATGGTCATAACGGTCCGTCAATATCGACCATGCCTTTGAGTAGTTCCCGTTGTCGACATTCAGGTGAGCTAACAACTTTTCTGCTTCCCCGGATACACTGGTTTAAAGATGATGCATCTTTTTTATTTCCGACAGGGCAGCATTGTTGTGGATTAGAGAGACGAACAAATCGTGGAAGGTGCGCCATGTCTCATAGGAGCCCGAGAAAACTGGCAGCTTAATTTTTGGCAGGTTGATATCTGCTCCACTGGATGCAGTAGTCGTCATCTCCGACGGCCGTTGAATCTCAATGACCTGCGCTGGGGTAAGCTTATCTCTGGCATCAAGCAAATCACTCCTATACTCCACATATACCTCCCTTATATTACCGTAAACCTCTTGTACACCCTCTAATTCCTTAGATTCTTCCCCTTCACAACACAAAAATTCCTCATAAATCTTGTTCGCCCTATCCATAGATTGCTTCAACAACGATAAACGACTGGCTATATAATTTGACGTACGCCGAGTCTCACTTTTCGTCTTTTTGAAGTTCGCAAAATCTTTAGTCATTTGCGTTAACAACCCTTCCAAAACCTTGCTCCTCATTATTTTTAATTTATACTATAGGTATATAAACAATAATAAAGTAAGAAAGTATTCCACTTACTTGTACTTTGGTTGCAGATTAAATTCTCCCAGGGTCCAAGGTCCAACTTTGTGGGTCCAAGGGTTAAACTCTCCAACTCCTAGAAATTTGCACACACTAATGCTGGATTTTTGCCAGAAAAAATGTTGGATTCAGCTACAGGATCGATGTGCAAGGATTCCAAGAAGTCCAACGATGGGTATCCCACGTAGAATTGTTCGGCGATCAATTATCCCCCGATGAAGTATCCAGATGTCAAAGCACTCACACACAATTTTGTTGTATTTTTTTTTGTTTACTTTTATTTTTGATTTAATTTAAAAATTTTTTGCAATTTACTTTTAGATTTTAATTAAAATCGAATTATAATTAAACTCAAATATATAATATATATGTATGAATAAACTAGGCTCAGAAGGACCACTAATGTTTCGTATTTGTGAAATCTGTGTAATCAATTGTATCAGAGCAGAAATTAAACGCACTATCCACAATAATCGAGTGTACAGTTTATCATGAGTTGCTTCTTTTTATAATGTCATTTATAACTTTACATTATAACTTTACATTATGTATTATGTATTAAAAAAAGCATTTTATTGCAGTCACAGCTGATGAGTGCCTTCAGTCGGTGCATGTCTGTACAGGGTGTTCTTGTTGTTTGTGGGCAGATTTTTCTTCGCTTCATAATGATTTGTTAGAGCTTGCAAATGATGATGAAGTAAAGGAGTTCGAAACCGAGTTTCACGAATATGAAAGCGATTCTTAAAAGGCATACCAAAAGAGGCGAATAAGTCAGTCGTCGAACTTTTAACAAGCCAGCAGTCGTCATTTTTGGAGAGATTAAATTCCAGTAGCTAAAAGATTGGCCGTCATTCCACGATTTATTTACGGGTGCAGTAGACAGTAAACCTAATCTTTCGACTACGCAGAAATTTCATTATTTAAAAATGATTTTGCGAGATGGTGCCGCAAATTTGATAAAGCACATCCCAATTTCGGATTCGAACTATATCGAAGCATGGGAATGTCTTGAAAATAGGTAGGATCGCGTTCATTTAATCGCGTAATCATACATACAAACATTCTTTTCCCTGCTGTCGATGGTGCGGTTGAAATCATTCGTGGACTCAATGCCATTGATCAAGCCGACACGAAACAAGCTTGGGCTTCGGAAATCGGTGCTCGTAACGATTGCACTATTGCCGAACTTTTAATATTTTTAATCATGTCAATCGCTTATTCGTCTAATAGCATCGCGAGGCGAGGTGCAAGGTCAGCTAAAATCTCATTTCGCGGCTGCAACTGAAAAGAATTCTAAATATCCCAAGTGCGAGAGTGATCAAATTTTACCACAGTGTTTGCAGTTGTGTCCTTGGATATCGGTACGCGTCGGAATTTTGTAAAAAGCAAATCACTTTGTTTCAATTGCCTTTGCAGCGGTCACTCATCCAACAATTGCTGATCCACATTTCGCTGTCGGGTATGCAAGTTTCGCCACCATTCGTTGGTTTATTTACCGGAATCAGAAAAAAACACATGTTAACAACCATTCGCTTGAGCTTGGGCATCGTAAGCAAACCATTCTTCCCACTCTTTTGGCCAAAGCTCAAGACAACCAAGTCAACTTTGTAAATTGTAGAGATACCCATCACGGAAGCAGGATACACAAAGGGGTGCATTTCAATACAATTGCATTCACGCCTTAATTCATCTTGTTTGTTTATCCATGCATTTGTTCTGCGGAAATTGACTTCGAATTTGCCCTCTCAGTCGATTGATATTTCTGCTTGGCCACAAATTTCAAGTTTGGAATTAGCTGACCCTCATTTCAATCAACCACATACTATTGATGTTTTGCTAGGAGCAGATAGACTATGGGGAATTCTGAAGGCAGAAAAAAGGTGCTCTAGGTACACCTGTAGCACAAAACACGTCATTCGGTTGGGTTATAACCGGAGAAGTTTTCGATGCCGCTCAATCCAAAGGTTTGTCATTGTCATCGTTTCACTCTATCATTGATGTTGACCTTTTGCTGCAAAGGTTTCGGGAGCTAGAGGAAGTCACCCCCTCGAAAGATCAATGTTTCAATGAGGATCAAGCAGAACTTCACTTCCGTTGGACTTTTCCCGTTCGTCAGAAGAAAAGTATGTCGCACAATTGCCCTTTAAACACGCATCACCAACTTTCGGAGACTCTTTGAAATCCGCGGTATCTAGGCTAAACTCTATGGAGCGTCGCTTTCGAAGCTGCATCAGGCATATTCTAGGTTTGTGCAGGAATATATTGCCCTTGGGCATATGAGGTTAATTCCACCGGAGGAGTTGGGTACGGCTGCCGGAAAACATTTTTACCTACCCCATCACGCAGTTTTCAAACCGGACAGTTCCTCGACAAAATTGCGCGTGGTTTTCGATGATTCAGCTAGGGGCTCCTTATGACAATCGTTAAAAAGCAAATTGCTAATCGGTCCACCAATTCAGCGTGATTTAGTAGGCATCTGTTAGCGATTTCGGCAACATCGCTATGCATTCCCTGCCGATATATGTATGTAGTCCTCGTCAAATTTGGATTCATGAGCAGGATGTCGACTTTCAGCGCATTGTCTGGCGCGAAACTGCTTCTGAAGAGGTGAAACATTATCGTTTATGTACCGTCACATACGGTACTGCCCCTGCTCCATTTCTGTCTGTTCGTGTATTGAAACAGCTTGTTGAGTATTATCAGTCGCAATATCCTTCTCGGGCTCTTCTTCGTGGCTTATACGTAGATGACGTTAAGACGGGCATCAACTCCGTGGAAAGTTTAATCCATCTACAACGCGAATTAGTTGAGCTATTATCCAAAACTCGTGGACTGATCCTGAACAATCGAAAACGTTGGCATGTTTTGGAGTCCTGCAAATGATGAGTTTTCTTTTCGAATGAGTGAATCGCGCCAATCTTCTTTGCCAATCAGACGAATGTTACTATCGGAAATATCTCGAATCTGCGATCCATTAGGTTTTCTAGCCCCTTCGGTAGTTCTCTTTAAAATCCTATTTCAAGAGCTCTGGTCGTCGGAATTGAAGCTAAGTTAGGACGATCCACTACTTCTCTACCTAGGTCAAAAATGGATTAACTACCGACAAGAACTTCAATACTTCGGAAAGATTCGGGTTCCTAGAATCATCTCATCATTAGAATCTGAAGGATTCCAATTTCACTGTCGGTCGACGCATTTCTGACCTTAGTCTGAGCGAGATCCAAACCGCCAGATTTCTTATTTTAAAACACGTCCAAAACAAACAAATGCTTATTTGGAGATGACATTCGCCAACTTATTAACAGCAAGAACCTACCAACAAAATCTCCACTGATAAAATATTCACCATTTGTTGATCAGGGCGGAGTTCTTCCTGTTGGTGGAAGAATAAAACATGCATCTATCTCCTATAATATTAAATACCCTATTAATCTTCCTAATAATAATCATGTTTCGTTTATTATAGTGAATGATCTTCATATAAAGCATCTCCTTGCTGGCGTATCTGAGACGTTTGTTATAGTTCGGCAGCAGTACTGGATATTGAGGAGTCGGAACCTTATTCGAAAACTTGTCCATACTTGTAAACCGCGTTTCATGCAAAGGAAGCACACCTCCAGTTAGCTGATGGGTTATCTACCAGTCCAAAGGATCCAACCAAGTCGACCATTCTCCAATACTGGGTGTGACTATGCTGGCCTACTCACCATTAAGTTTTCTCGTGAGCGTAATCCAAAATTTTCTAAGGCATACATCGCATTATTTATTTGCATGTAGCACGAAGGCCATTCACCTCAAAGTAGTCACCTTACTACAGATGCATTTCTCGCTGCATTGCGGAGGTTTATTTTTCGCCGTGGAAAATGCTCTAACATCTACAGCGACAACGGAAGTAATTTCCAAGGTGTCCATCGACGTTTGGACGAAATGGACAAGGTTTATCTATAGTAAATCCTTAACGATCACATTGCTGCAGATCTCGCAAAGGATGGTATCGCCTGGCATTTCATATCCCCATCGGCAACACATTTCGGTGGACTATGGGAGGCTGGGGTGCGATCTGTAAAGCTGCATTTACGCGTTGTTGACAGTTCTATTTTGACATTTGAGGAGCTATACACGCTTTTAACTCAAATAGAAGCAATTCTAAATTCTCGTCCTTTGCGTTCCTTATCTGACGATGATCTAAATCCATTAACTCCAGCACATTTTCTTATAGGTGAACCCTTAACTGCAGTTTCAGACCCAATCTTATTGATGTACCACCAAACCGCTTAACTCACTGGAAACATATCCAAAGCACGGTCCAAGGGTTTTGGAAAAGATGGCAGGTGGAGTACGTCACTACACTCCAGGAGCGCCTTAAGTGAGAACGTACTGTCAAACCAGGGGAATTAGTAGTTATCAAGGATCCCAACCTTCCACCAAGTAAATGGGCGAATCCAAGATGTTGCTCCAGGTGCAGTTAATCGAGTACATAATGCCACAATCATCACCAATAGAAGTACCTTTGTGCGTCCTATTTCAAAGCTGGCTGTGCTCCCGATATCCTGAAACTCGTACCAAGGGGGCCGGAATATTTGAGATTAATCTCACTCACATAATTAGTTTTATGTATTCATTATTGTTAAATTATTGTTTAAATATTTTTGTTACTATTTCTTATTTTATTTAAAATTCTGTGACCCACTGTACATTATTTGTATCGAACCACTGTCTGCAGTTGCATAGCAACGGTAATTGCACGAATTAAGTACCACGATATGCACTTGCACTCGCACACACTCGCACGTTCTAATGCATTGCGTAGGTTTTTTTTTTTATGGATACACCAATGGATGTGGTAATGTTCTAATGATACTAGTAGCCTACTAGCATACAAGATTCGCATACCCCATTACTCGATTCCAGGAATGCGCCTACGTACTAATCCACACCCAGCTCAATTCTACCACTCTCCCCGTGGGACTACCGTTAGGTATTACTTCGAGGGGGTAGTTAGCAATTCATGCTATGCTTCTTGTATTTCTGCTTCCGTTCTCCTTGCTTTCTCAATTATACGAAGCTTTCTTGCTAGAGCATTCTATGTGGGCTTTAAACTTCAATCTATTATTAAGCATTACTCCTAAATATATAACTGCTTCTTTTGATCTTATAGCCTGGCTGCCGACTCGAATATTCGCACATTCAACAGCCTTTCGCCTTGTTATAAGAACAGCCTCAGTTTTGTGGTCTGCTAATTCTAGACCGGCGGATACTAGCCAGTCTTTGATTTTTGCGATTGCTTCGTATGTGGCTGACTCTATTTCGTGGATGTGTTTGCCAGGGTAACTACGGCGACGTCATCAGCGAACCCGATTAATGTTAAGCGCATGACTCCGTCGTACATAACTTTTTTTTTGTGGCGCACTAAAGAGGATACAAACACTCTTATACTATTACAGGACACGGACGTCGTGAAGAAGATACAGAGAGAGAAAGAAAGATTTAATGTAGTGGTTTGAAACTCAGATAGTACACTTAAGTTTCTGTAAACTCCAAGCGTCCAGATAACTGGGGATCTTATTTGTCTTGCTTTTGTCGTTGCTCATAATTCACAGTATTTTTTTCCATCCACCTGATGCCATCATCACGATTAAGTTGCATTTGCAGCCATATGACCACTCTACTGCCAGTGTTATACCTTAGCAGTAGAGTTGACTTAGTTTTCGCAATTGATCGACTTTTTTATTTATTTCATGGGAAATAAATAGATGATTCTTGACATAAGGATTTGAACTGTGAACCAACAGCGTGATAAGCGATGATGTTACCACTACACTACGGCCACCCTAAATATATTCCATAGAAGAGGACCTTGTACCGATCTTTTTGGAATTCCCGCAGTGACATTGCACTCACTCGTCAGTTTGGTACCTCAACTTCCTGTTTGTGAAGTAATTTGTGATTATCCTCAACATGTAATATGGAGTATCCATTCTGCCCAGCGATCTCCTTATGAACGACCAATCTGCTTAGTTGAAGGCATTTTTAATGTCCAGAGCCACTATTGCACAGTATTTCTTTGTCCCCTCTAGCCATCTTTTCCCCTGGATCGCTTAAGCCGCTGTATCGACCACCGCTTTTATGGCATCAACGGTAGAACGCGATTTTCTGAATCCGAACTGCTGATCTGACAGTGCTCCTTTCTCGTCTGCTACCTCGAGCAGTGTGTTATATATTATTCATTCGAGGATCTTTTCCAAAGTGTCGAGTAGACATATTGGGCGATATGACGATGGCTCACCTGGCGGCTTGTTTCCTTTTGGTAGCAGCACCAAATGTTGGAGCTTCCATGGATCAGGAAAAACTCCTTCGTCTAGACACTTTTGCATCGTCATTGTAACGATATCGGGCCTCCTTTGAACAGCCAATTTCACTGCTTTATTGGGGATGCCAGCAGGTCCGGGGCTTTATTGTTGCCTATCTTCTTGCATGCCTCGAAGAGTTCCTCCCGAGTAATAACGTGGATGTGCTCTGTGTTGGTCTCTCTGATTACGTTACACAGAGTAGGTGTTCTATGGGGAAATAGATGCTCTATTATGGATCGTAACATAGCTGGGCAAGTTATCTGTGGAGACCTATGGCCTTGCAGCTTTGTCATTACCATTCTGTACGCCAAACCGCAAGGGTTTATGTCTGCTTCGTTACAAAGTCGTTTGAAATATATCGTCTAAATCCCTTTGATCGCCTTTTTAAGATCGCGTCGCGCCAGCTTAAATGTATCTAGACCCTCCTGAAAATCTATTCTACCTCTAGGTCGTTAGACTCTGCGTCGGGCTTGTAAACACTTTGCCCTGAGTGTTTTTATTTCCTCGTTCCACCAATAGCATGGTGCACCTTTTCTTCTGGCTACTCTTCTGTTCATTGCCGTGTTACATGCTGTGGTGATAGTGCGGGTGAACTGATGCGAGAAGGTCTCCGCTGTTCCAAAGCAAGTTGTGACATCGACGTCCATCATTTCCTCGAATATGTCTTTGTCTAAGAGTTTGTCTTTCCATTTTGGGCCTGTTCATTTAGGACGTTGAATGGTTGAACCAGATTTCTCAATATCCATTATTATCGCCTGGTGGTCGCTGTGTGTATATTCCTCACTGAGCCGCTATTTTGTGTTGCACAGGAGGGAGTTGCTCACAAAGGTTATATCAATGATTGACCCCATACCTGCTTTGCGATATGTGTTTGCACGCCCCTTGTTTGCAAGCACTAATTCTAGGGACGCAAAGGTTTCCAGTAGGATAGGTCCTCTGGCACTGGTGAGCCAACTACCACACTCTCTTGCCCATGCGTTGAAGTCACCGCCTATGACCATTGGAGTTCTACCATGCGCATCGTTTATTAAATTGTCTAGCATTGTCTGGTATTCCCTCGTCGTCCAGCTGGGTGGGGCATAGCAGCTGTAGAAGTTAATGACATTTATTTTTGTCCGTACAAAGCCATCCACCTGTTCGTTGGTTTCTTGGAAGGCATATCTTCCACATATCCATATTGCAGCTTGTTTAGTTTCGTCGCAAGTCCTGATGTTGCTGTCGAGAGTTTCATAAGATTCGCTAATCAATATAATGTCTGCTTCCTCGTCCTTAGCAGTTTGTGTCAGGAGGCTTGTGATGGCTCTCCTGAAGACCGAGCATTTGCTGCTACCGGCAAAGTGTTGCGCAACTTCTAGGTGATCCTTTCTGCAGAACATGCATGATGGCCCCTTTTCACAGTTCTTTGCGATGTGGCCTTCTGTTCCTCATTTTCTACATAGCTTAGAGCGGTCTTCTTCGCTTTTACACTGCCAGGCTAAGTTAACAAAACTCCAGACACTTGATGCATTTTTTGAGCAATGTTCGACATTGCGACAGTTAACCCAGTCGATTTTTATTCTTCCAGCTTCTAATAGTTTTTCTACGTCTTCTGCGGGAAGGCTGTTTGAGTTCCTCCATATGCCTATCGCAGAGATAAGATGTCTGCCGTAGAAACTTCAACTCCAAACTGGGCTTTGGTTGTGTCATCTACTGTAGTGACCTCATCGATGTCTTTGACTTCGAGGATAGTACGGTGCGTGAGTGACCTTACACTCTCTAGTTCCGCTAGGGCCTCGCAAATGACGCCTTCAAACACAGTGGTATTAGTTCCCATCTCCTTGAGTTGTATTAGAAGGCCGCGTAAGAGAGGGTCCCCGTCGCTTTAATGACGATAGCGTCAGGTCTCGCTTATTGGGCCTCTTGCTGCTTCCTTTTGGCAACCTTCTTTTTGGTGGCATTTGACCATTTTTGTTCTCATGTTGCCTGCTCCTTGTTTGCAGTTGCCTTTATCCGCTTATCCCTAGCTACAGGGTTCTCAGCGCCAGTCGCTCCATCTTTTTCCTTAGTGTTAACCAAAGTTGGGTGCTTTTGCTTACGCTTCGGCTCCGGGTGTTTTTTGTGTGCGACACCGTTTGGCGGGTTTTTCTGCTTTTGTTTTGGCTCCGGTGGTTCGCTGTCGGCAGCACCATTTGATGGGTGTTGCTGCTTCCGTTTTGGCTCCAGGGGTTCGCCGTCTGCAAGCTGCCTTCTCTTGGGCTCTGGTATTGGTTTTAGCCATGGCGAAATTTGCGAGGAGTTGTTCTTGCTATCTCATCGTGCAGCTGAATCGCCGAGAGCTCATAGAGAGCTCTAATGCTTTCAATAGCATCTCGCATCGCTTAATGGATCGAACGCCTTTTGCCATTTTCCAGCATTTCTTTTTATTTCTACAGGTACATTCCTTAAACAATTCATGTATAAAGGTATTCATATTCCTTTTGGCGTGCGAATTATAAAAAAAAAAAAATTCCTGTGGTAGCGATGGTATTTCTAACATTATACTGAAGAAGGGGTAACAGAAATGAAAAAAAAAAATAACTACAGACCAATCTAAAAATAAAATAAAAATATTGTCTTCAAACTCCAAAGTATTTGAGAAATATGTTAAAAAAAAAGGATTTTGGAATTCCTAAAAAAAAAAAAATTTCAGCCCAATGCAGTTTGAGTTTAGAGTTCGGCTCTAAGATGCTCTTTGATTTTTGTTCCCTTATACAGAAAGGTTTGGACAACAAAAAATGTTGTGCTGGACTTTTTGTTGATATAACAAAAGCTTTTGACATGGTGGATCATAACATTCTTTTGAATAAGCTACATAATGCGGGTTTCCGTGGTTCTATGTATAGTTGGTTTATGTCCTATCTTAAAAACAGAAAACAAAAAGTAAAGGTTGAAACTAGTTTAAGTAACTTTAAGATTATAAATCTTGCTGTTCCCCAAGGCTCTATGCTTGGTCCTATAAAGTTAGAGCTTTTGCAGATGATCTTGGTATCGCATATGGTTCTGTCAATCCCTTAAACTTAGTAGCTGATATAAATAAAAACGTTGAACTACTAAGAATTTGGTTTGCGGAACATAAGCTAGTAGTTAGCAACAAAACGAAACTTATGTTTTTCAGCCTCATTAATCATGATACTCCAGATATCGAGATCATATTTCATGCATCTAATTGTGCAAGGTACAACTTGTTTCACTGTTTGTCTCCTGACCAATGTTCTTATGTCTCATTCGATAGGAATGTTCCTTGTGATGACAATTGCTTCAATATCGAAAACATAAACCATTTTAAATATCTAGGCGTTACAATTGATCACCTTAGAAAGTTTTGTCCCAACAATACTTTAAAAACAGTCTATTATGGGATATTTCATTCAAAATTGCAATACGGAATAAGCTGTTGGGGGAGTGCTTGCCTAAATAAAATGCAGCCATTGATTGTCTTATAGAAGTGCGCCATTAAGAAGATTTGCAATTCCTCCCGTTTAGCCCACTCTATGGAAATTTTGTCGACTTATGAAAATCCTGCCAGTTAGACACCTGTTTTATTTCAAGATTCTGGAGATATTTTTTGTTAGAGGTTGTTACCTGCAAAGACCGATATCTGATTCCTATAGCTTGGGAAGCAATCAACAGTCTCTAGTTACCATTCCTACTTTTCGTTCAACATGCTATAGAATGATTGGAAACTTGTTCACTTTTATGAAAGAGGTAAAACAGTAGTTTCTTAGCTTTGATCACAATGAAATCGAAACTTTGCTGCGCTACATAACTTATATATATATTGCCTTGTTGTTGTAATGAGATTTCCTTTTCCTTTTTAAATTGTTCTCTTTTTTTTTCTTTTTTTTTTTCTTTACTTTTACTTTAATTTGTTAACCCCACAATGAATATTTCTATTATAAAGTGACATTAGTCTCTATTTTATTATTCTATTTTATACTATTCTCTTAATATATAGCTGTAGTCTGTTAAATATGCAATTATCATAATTGTTTTTAAAATTTTAAAGCGAGAAAAATGAATCTAATAAAAAAAAAATCACCCTTCTAATTATCGAGGCCGTGAAGTAGCTAAGGAGCTGCAAAAATGGCGCTATAAACTAATGAAGCCACAAAATCAAGTCTCAAGCAAAACAAGAATGGGTAAAGCAAAAATTACCAACGAAAAAGTGACGAAAGAAAGGTCATCGGTTTTAGACATGCAGACATAAGCTCAAACCATGACATCGGGAAACATAGCTCTAAACTTGCTAAATTAAGAAAAGTCTAAAAGCCCTAAGCAAAAGTAGTAAACGAAAAACCATCTGACAGTAATGTACAAACATACGTTCGAAGTACGCGGACCCTAAAAAAAAAAAAGAAAAAGATGCTTAAAATAATTACTTGGAACGCCAATGGGCTTTTGCAAAGATTCGAAGTGTTGAAGGCGGTAAAGCATTTTATTTGCTAAAAATAAAACTCCAAACAAAAATTTGTAATTTTAAAAGTATTATTGTGAATTATCAAATTTAATGTAACAAAAAGTCAGTTTGACATTTTACATTGTAAAACGTGTATATATATTGAACACTTTAAAATAAAGAATTATTCGGAATTTTATAACGTTGAAAAGCGGTCTTTAATTTTTACGGAAATTTTTACAGAGTTTACGGTGTGCGGTTTTCTGCTTTGTTTAAAGTCCAAAAGGAACAAAGGCACAGCAGTTGAGCAATCTCAACATTTGATCCATTCAAGCCAAATTAACCCAGTTTCCAGTGACAGTGTGTGTGCTTCATGTCTGAAAGATAAACAATATTATAATGACATTATTGTAACAAAAAAAAAAAAGACATAAAACCATTACCCTAAGACAATCCCTTGTGAGTTTTTTGTGTAAATCGGTTTCCCGAGACGCGTAATTAAAGTTCTGCAATATAAACGTATTCCCGCCCCGTGAAATACATTCCAAACGCCTGAGGAGCACCACAAATTAATAAAAGTGAGTGAGTTTAGCCATATTTGCCCTTTTTTTACATATACCTTTGCCACTTTATTGGCAAATTGTTGTGGATTATTGGTGTGGATTTCGCCAAATTTCAGAACGCTCCAGAAGACAAAAGAACCAAAAATATGTTGAATGGTCGTCTTGCGGTTCTTGAGGACAACTACCATCAAGCTGTCTTAAATAACGAAAAGGTGGCTGGTGCAGCTGAGGACAAAGATAAGGGCCTTATTGAAAAAAATCAATTGATTTTTGATGATATAAGGGAAACTTACCTTGAATACAAAACGGCTCTCTTTGATGCGTTGGAGAAGGTACAGGCGGCTTCTAAATCAAGTACAGCTCACGCAGCCTCTGTTCAAAGTGAGCTGCGTCTGCCCAAGATCGACCTACCAACATTTTCTGGTAGTTATGAGAATTGGCGGGCGTTTCATGATATGTTCGAGTCGTTAGTGCATACAAATGCGTAATTAACCGAAGTGGAAAAACTACACCACTTAAAGTCGAGCCTGTCAGGTGAGGCTGAACAGTTACTCCACCATCTCAGCATGACAAGGCTTGGTCCATCCTTACTTCGCGCTACGACCATAAGCGAATCCTAGTGAACGCACAGCTTATAATATTCTTCAATCAGAAGATTTTGCAGAACGAGACAGCCGAAGGAGTGAAGCAATTGCTGAACATTTCCACTGAGTGCTTGCATTCCATTAAAAATCTTGGTGTGCCGACTACGGATTGGGATACAATCGTCGTATATAGTATGTTGCAGAAGCTGCCGCCCATAACCCAACAATTGTGGGAAGAAAAACTAGGATCGGACAAGGAGTTACCAACTTTTGAGAAATTTTCCGAGTTTCTTGAAGCAAGATTCCGTACGTTAGAGGCAATTGATCAGCAAAAGCCCAAATCCAGCCAAGGTTTCCCCAGGAGTCATAGTGCGAGAGGTCCTGTAAATAAAAATTCGTTTCACCTACAACAAAAGCCTCAGGGCAAATACAGTTGCAAGGTACGTAGTAAGGGGCAACATTCGCTGCGTAAATGCAATCAGTTTAATAAAAAGAGTCCCTCCGAACGATGCAATACTATTAGCCAAATAGGTGTTTGTAGCAACTGCATTGCCTATAGTCACCCTACTAAACTATGTCTTAGCCAGGCACGTTGCTACTACTGTAAACAAAAATCGTCCAAAGGAGCATGTTTTTTGTCGACGAGAATGAAACTTAACCTAATATGAAGGGGCTAAAGGTATTACATCCTTTTGTTGATGAGGCTGGAATTTTAAGAGTAGGAGGTAGGTTACAGAACTCAAATCTAAGCTACGAGCAACAACATCCTATCATCTTGAAACCAAGTAACCATTTTAGTCGACTGATTGTAAGGGACTCGCATGCTATAACGTACCATGCGGTATGTATGTATGTATGATGGTAGCTCAGCTTCGTCAAAGGTTTTGGATATTAAGTCTCAAAAACGTTGTAAAAAATGTATCCATAACTGCAACATTTGTTTTAGACAAAAGGCAAAACCCATTGGCCAACTCATGAGCAATTTGCCAGCACCGAGCGTAAGGATTTCGCGGCCGTTTTCCTACACCGGATTTGATTATGCTGGTCCTATTGAGGTCAAGGCATGGAAGGGCAGAGGGTCAAAAACCTTTAAGGCATATTTTGCAGTTTTTGTTTGTTTAGCTACCAAGGCACTTCATTTGGAACTGGTTAGTGACATGACGACGCAGACTTTCATCGCTACCTTTAGAAGACTCTCCGCTAGGCGAGGAATCTGCAAGGAGTTTTTTAGCGACTGCGGGAAGAATTTCGTGGGTGCCGCTAAGGAATTGCAGAACATTCTGAAAGCTGCAAACTACTCCGAGAAGCAGGTAGCAGAAACTCTACTTACAGACGGCACTAAATGGAGTTTCATCCCTCCGGCATCGCCACACTTTGGCGCGTTGTGGGAAGCTGCAGTTAAGTCGGTGAAGTACCATTTAAAACAAGTTGCTGGGAACTCCACGCTTACATTTGAGGAGTTGTCAGCCCTTTTGACACAAAGAGGCCTTGAGTTTAGGCATCCTTCTGCCTAAACTCAAGGCCTCTCTGTCCACTCACTAGCAATCTTGAAGATGTCACTGCCTTAACCCCAGCACACTTTTTGATAGGCGAACCCATCCAACATTCAACAACTCTATCAAAACTTTTGGAAACAGTGGAGTTCGTTGTACTTATTGCGACTCCAGCAACGCCCAAAATGGCTGAAGACCGAAGAACAACCGCAGCTAGGAGACTTGGTTCTTTTAAAAGATGAGAGGATTCCACCATCAAAATGGATGATGGCCTGCGTTGTAAAATTACACCCTGGAGCAGACAATCTCATTCGCGTCGTCACCCTAAAAACGCAAACCGCAGAACTGAAACGACCTATTGCAAAGATCTGACTGCTTCCGAGCAACAAGATAAACGCCGGTCAATCTCTAATCTAACCTACATTAAATTAGTGAATTCTTACATACACATGCACATACAAACTAAATTAATGAATTCTTACAAAACACACACACACTAAATTAATGAATTCAGACCCTAAATCAATGAATTTTTACACACATTTAAATTTATGATTTACATACATACATACACATTTCTCACAAGTAAAATATCCAAAAAAAATTATATATTAATTTAATTTTACAACACGAAAACATTTTCAAATTAAACCCTATTAAAACAATATACCCTAAAATGTTGATAATTGAAGAATTAATTCAACACAAAAAAAAAAAAATACATTTGGGAAATTTCCCAAATCAAATTTCCCGTCCCTCATTTAACACTACCCATAGAATTTACTCAAACACAAATTACATTCAATGAAGAGAACACAAAAAAAAAACCCAACACATCCACACAAACATTCAGAAATTCAATCATTCATAATATTTCAAATCAAATCAATGATTAATTGCTCACCTGTCGAATATATGTATTCCCGCATGACTGCAACTAAAGAAGGTTCCTGTACACTTAGAAATCACTAATGCACACACGAATTTACATTTACTTTACATTAAGAAACAAAACAAAATCGCACATTAAAACCCGACGCCTATTACTGATAGTAAATCAGTCAGCACGTTGGCAAGGAGACGATCTTCAGACAGAGGAAAAGAGAACGGCATATACCATAGTGGCAATTGGTAAAGGGCAATATGTAAGTTAACACACGCGGCCCTCGGCCAGCCAGCAGAGCAGATAACTCAGCATAACCGGACACCGGACGCTAGCACCTTTTAGCCATTCACCCCATACACCGATCATTAACAAACACTGCACTTCCGTCATACGCAACACTCCCGTACATTTACCTCAATCACATTCCCATTCACCTCAATCCAATCTTACGCTATCAGCACCTTTCAGCCATTCACCCCATACACCGAGCATTTCGCTTATTAAGCATATTACAGAAAATGTTAAGTTAGAATTAAGTTATTTCGTAAATAAAGAATCAGTCATAGACTGGAATCCAAAAAGAAAGCTTATTTTCTTATTAACTGGCGCCAACTAAATTTTCGCGAAGTATTGCGTGCTCCAAACATCTTTATAGGAAGAGAATAGAGCAATAATAATAATTTAAAAAAAAAATGTAAAAAACGCGACAAATCCACCAAAGAGAGAAGAGACATCCAATCATCCAATCATCCAACCACCCAACCATCCAAACTGGAGAGCATGCTGATTTTATTTTTCCTGTAAGCTAGCCTAAGAAATAATATTAAGAAGTTAAATTATATTGATTTTCAAAGTGTAACATTGAATCTAAATAGTGTAGTGATTACTGTTAATGCATAAAAAAAATAATATTAAATAAAACAAAAGTGAATATGCCTGAAAATATAGCAAATATCATATCATCAGCTGTTGAGGTTGCAGTTGAAACAGCATGTGCTGCAATAGTTAAAAAAATGAGTGATTTGATGGCAGAAAATAAACAGGTCAACGATAGTGTTAGTTTACAAATTGAAGAATTAACAAAAAAAGTAAATTCAGTGCATCTATCCCCACCCTCAGTCGTTGCCTATGAACCCATTTCTTTAAATAAACCAAACGTAACATGCCCAATATCGCTCGATTTGATAAAATCCTTACCAGACTTCACAGGTGAGCGAGCGAAATATATTTCGTGGCGTCAAGCGGCTAAGAATGCAATAGAGTTATTTAAATCATATGAGGGAACGGACAAAATATTATCAGGCTGTGGCCATAGTGCGAAATAAAATTGTCGGATCGGCCGATTTAATATTATCCTCATTTAACACAGTTCTCAATTTCAATGCCATAATTGCACGATTAGATCACACTTATGCAGATAAACGTCCACTGCACGTTTTGGAAAACCAAATGAGCATCTCATGTCAAGGTCGTATGTCCATCTCCGAGTACTTTGACCAAATCGAAAAGAATCTGACTTTGATTGTGAATAAAATTTCCATGGAATACTCAGGTAATGACGAATTAATAAATTCATTAGGAGCGAAATACCGACAAGATGCGTTACGTGTCTTCATTTCGGGTCTTAATAAACCCATTTCCGATATTCTTTTCTCAGCCGGTTGCGAGAATTTGCCCTCTGCGTTAGCTAAGGCCCAGGAACTCGAGGCAAACCAAATAGGTATAATTTAGCTAGAGCTTTCGATAACAGTCTCTATGCTGGTGCCAGATTTAGCAACGCTCCTCCACAGAACAACCCTCACTATAGACGAGTAGCTGAAACACTTCCCGTTAATAACCAACAGAAACAGAACCACCAACCAGTGGGAGAAGACGATCACATGAGTGTTGATAACTCGTCGAGATATCGATACAATGCGAGGCGGATGACGCAAACACAAATGCGACCAAACACTTCAAACCACCCTCCCATAGCGGCCAGTAGTAAGCAAACCATTAGGCAGCAACCGCAAATGTCTGAAAGTAATAGAATATCTAAACGCCCACGTTAATCTGATAGAATACACTTAGCAAAAGCTCAGCGCATAAATTTTCTACAACCCAAAAGCATAGACAAAGAACCCAAGAATAGTTGCGAATACGAAACCGAATATGCAAACGAATGCGAAGACGAATATCAAACCGTTGATATCCCAGAATACAGTGATCAGATTCATTTTTTAGAATAAAGTCGGCTCTACCCTACGTTGAAAGAAACTCGATAATAAATTTGTAATGAGAATCCTAGTAGACACGGGTACAGCCAAGAATTATATTAAAGAAACCCCCTTTTTAAAAGTCATCCCCAATAATAAACCTTTTAAAGTTAAGACCTTGAACGGTGACAACACAATAACCCACAAATGCAAAATACAATTCTGTGGTAAAACCACCGATTTTTTTTTCCTTCCTCAATTAAAAACATTTGATGCAATAATCGGGTACGATTTTCTGGCACAAATAAAAGCACAGATCGATACTAAACGTTCCTTGTTAATTTACGAAAATGGTGAAATGAAAATTAAGTTTTCTGAATGTGAAGAAGTAAACAATTTAGAAATCGATACACAAACAGTTCCTGAGAGCATCAGGGATGAGTTTCAGAAATTAATAAAGGAATATTCACAAATTTTCGCTCAACCCGACGAAAAATTACCTTTTAACGCAAACGTTAAAGCAACCATTAGAACATTAGATTCACAACCAATCTATTCAAAGCCAAGACCATACAACATGGCGGCTGCTCCGTTTGTAAATAAAGTAATTAAGAAAATGTTAGATGATGGAATAATACGGCCATCACATTCCCCGTATAATACCCCCATATTAGTGGTAGGCAAAAAAGGAATGGATGAAGACGGTACTCCCAAGTCTAGGTTAGTGTTTGACTACAGAAAGTTAAATGAACGCACTATCCCAGATCGGTATCCAATTCCTGAAAGTTCCGTTATTTTATCCAATTTAGGACAAGCCAAATATTATGCAACGATTGATTTGAAATCCGGGTTCCACCAGATCCTCCTAGAGGAGAAAGACAGAGAAAAACGGCATTCTCAATTAACAATGGGAAATACGAATTCTGTAGATTACCTTTCGGATTGAAAAATGCGCCTAGCACATTCCAACGAGTAATAGACGACATGCTTAGGAGCGATATAGGAATACGCTGTCACGTCTATATCGATGATATTATTATTTTCTCTACATCAAAGGAAACACATTTAGAAGATATTCGCATAATATTTTCCAAACTTCTTAAGGCCAACATGCGAATAGCTCCACAAAAATGTAGGTTTTTAAGAATGAGGTAGAATTCTTGGGATTTGTCATATCTGCTACATGCATAAAAACCTGCCACAATAAGGTCAAAGATATAGTTAATTATGAAATGCCAAAATCCCTCCGTGCTTTAAGGCCTTTCCTAGGACTTTCCGGCTATTACCGTCAATTCGTAAAAGACTACGCTCAAATAGTCAAACCCTTAACAACATACCTTAGAGGAGAAAACGGCCACATAGGAGCAAACAAATCTGAGAACAGAATAAAGAACATTTTAGCATCAGAAGATGTCCTACTGTTATATCCCGACTTCCGTAAACCATTCGAGTTGACCACAGACGCTTCATCGCAAGCAATAGGTGCGGTACTCTCTCAAGGTGGTAGACCAATCACAATGATATCTCGAACCTTGAGTAGAACCGAAGAGAATTATGCTACAAATGAGCGTGAAATGTTAGCGATAGTCTGGGCTTTAAAATCTCTTAGAAACTACCTATACGGTGCTCCTAATATCAATATATTTACGGATTATCAGCCACTCACCTTTGCGATATCCGACAAAAATCTAAACACCAAATTGAAAAGATGGAGAGTATTCATTGAAGAATATTCTCCAACCTTTCACTATAAGCCTGGAAAGGAAAATAAAGTAGCAGACGCATTGTCCCGCCAACACATTAACACGCTCTCTACTTCAGGACAAACTGTTCACAGTGAAGAATCGCTAACAAAAGTGGTACCCTCAGTAAATAATCCTATCAACTGTTTCAAGAATCAAATCTTTATTACTCACGGTAGCGATAAAAGCAAACAAGTAAAAATTCTCTTCCAAAAACAGGTCAGACATACCATAACATTTAGATCAACTGCAGAACTAATAGAAATAATGAGTGATGTTCTTAATGTAGATACAATTAATGGAATCTACTGCAGTCTTGAAGTATTAGGGAAAGTACAGAATAGCCTTATAAACGCGTTCCCTAATGTAAAAATGAAATACGCAAAAAAGTTCGTTCAAGACGTATTTAACACAAATGACCAGGAAGAAATTATTGTAAACGAACATATCAGAGCACATAGGGGACCACAGGAAAACTATAAGCAAATAATCACAGAATATTATTTCCCGAACATAAAAAAACTATGTAAGGCATATGCCTCTAAATGCAAAATATGTAAGGAAAATAAATACCAACGTAAACAAACTCAACATTCAATCGGGGCAACACCAATTCCCAATTATGTAGGAGAAATCCTGCACTTAGATGTTTACAACACAGGCAAAAAATATTTTATTACTTGTATTGATAAATTTTGTAAATTTGCCATTATAAAGCACATCATTTCTAGAAACTCGGTGGACATAAAAATACCATTAATTGAAATCATCTCTCAATTTCGAGATCCGAAGATAGTTGTAATAGACAATGAAGGTGCTTTTACATCTAATTCAACTCAGGCGTTATTAAAAAATGAATTTAACATTTCAACGCATTCAGTACCAGCACTCCACAGCCAAAGCAATGGGCAAGTGGAACGATTCCATTCAACCCTTGCTGAAATTGCCAGGTGTACGAAAGGAACTACTTCAGATGTTGTTGAACTGATGATTCTTTCAACCCATAAATACAATAATACAATTCACTCAGTTACAGGTTATAAGCCTTTAGACATTTTTCATGACATCTCCAACGAAATGAAGAACGAAATTACGTCCAAACTCAAAACTAAACAAACTAAAGATCTGGTGGTGACAAAGTATATCTAAAAACCAATAAAAGATTAGGAAATAAATTATCTAAAATATATACTCAAAAAACAGTACAGGCAGATTTAGGCACAGCTGTAGTAATCGATGGAAGACAGGCGCACAAAAATAATTTAAGATGACTCTTTTACTTCCAGATTAACCCAAATATCGATGGGCATAACGAGGATTACCGATTATTCTTCAGCCCTATTTATCCTATCTATCAAGATCACTTTTACCTGAAGCATGTTACAAATTTTTCGGTTATCCAAACCATTATGTCTGACAACATAAACATGTTAAATCAACTGAGGGATGAGAAATGCAAAGAAGTTCTGCAGCAGGACATACACGAAATTGATCGTTTACTTCGATTGCTTAAATCTCCCATTAGAATCCGGCGATCAATAGAATTCATAGGATCTGCAATAAAGTTTATTGCTGGCACGCCTGATCACCAAGATTTCGAAATACTGAAAATGCAGGAAAATGAGTTGACCAGGTACAATAACAGACAGATCGACATAAACACCCAAATTCAAAATAAATTAGATGAAATTACAGATAGAATTAACAATATAAATGCTATCAATAGGCACGATACAGTTGATGATCATGAGTTGTTGACCACAATTATTTCAAGAAGAAATAGAATTGTAATAGATAATTTAAGTAATAATATATACTCTTTAATATTTCTTGGGAAAAGTGTCAGCGGACCCTAAAGGCAGTAGTCATCATGACTGATAGATGGAGCCACCGCCATGTCAAAGCTGTCAAACTCCATTTTGCACTATACGGCTTTTCCGGTGGTATTTGTTCTTTCTTTCTTTAGAGCAGCCTGTGCAAGTACCTCGTGTGCTGGAGATAAATCTATTTCACATTATACCGTATGTAACAAGGAGACTACGTAAGTTAGCATAAGAATCATAAATTAAGTATATTTGTAATATCTTTAATTGTAATATCTTTAAAATAAAGGTTTTGTAACTTGGCAAAGAAGTAAACTTGTGTTACTTTGCCAGTTCACGAAGGAGTCTCGGTTGCGGCCAAAATTTGCCGCAACATTTTACAAAACGTATCCGTATACGTGTGGACAAGCCAGCAGCTGCTAATTTGCCGACATGCCGCCGAAAAGACCAAAGACGCCACAGCCTTTCGCCGCATCCACTAGGACAAACAGATCCCCAGCAAGGAATCCCAGAAACCCGCAGGATGAGTACAACTGCTGTGCCTGTGATGAGCCAGATTCAGCCGGGAACATGGTTCAGTGCGACAATTGCAACGCCTGGAACCATTACGCCTGTGCGGGCGTGGATAGCCACATACAAGAGGAGGAGTATCTGTGTAAAGCGTGTACAGGTAAGAGTTTCTGCTTATCTAGTTTTTCAGAGGCGGTATCTGCATCTGCTGCGAGCACAGCCAATATTTATCACAGCACTGCCGTTGGTACAACTGTAATTTCGACCGCACCTACAGCTTCCTTGCACTCTGCGACATCTCCACCAATCATAAAAGCACCGCAACCACAAGCAGCATTATACACTGCCACGTTGCCCAAGGTGTATCTGCGCGGAATGCTGCCAAAGTTGCTGCTACGTGTAGCTCTGATGCTGCATCGCACCCCATAACATTGGCGCCTATTGATGCCAAATCTTTGCAACCACAAGCAACACCATACACTGCCACGTTTGCCCAAGGTGTATCTGCGCGGAATGCAGCCGAAGTTGCTGCTACGTGTAGCTCTGATGCTGCGTTGCATCCTACAACATTGGCGCCTATTGATGCCAAATCTTTGCAACCACAAGCAGCACTATACACTGCCACGTTTGCCCAAGGTGTTTCCGTGCGGAATGCTGCCAAAGTTGCTGCTACGTGTAGCTCTGATGCTGCATCGCACCCCATAACATTGGCGCCTACTGATGCCACATTTTCACAACCCCAATTAGCAATATACACTGCCCCATTTGCCAAAAGTATTTCTGCGCGGAATGCAGCCGAAGTTGCTGATATGTGTAGAAGGCCTGCAACTACATTATGTTCTGCTACAACTTCGTATAACCACACAAAGTATCATCAACCAACATCAGCACCCAATAGCGCTGCGTTCACCCAAAGCGTTTCTATGCACAACGCGGCCGTAGTTGCTGCTTTGTGTGGAAACCCCAATCCTGCCACCGTACCAGCTGATGACTACGCCTTGTCCTCCCATGCAATCAGTTCGGCCCAGCATACAATTTGTTTGTTCCTCGTACCCCTCGACGCTTACGACTGTTGCCCATAAAGCTGCCACTGTTCCTGTACCTAATGCGTCGATCATATATTCGGAGCCCGGTTCTCTACCCATTAACATAAAAAGTGCTTTAGATTCGTGCCTCCCACCAATGGACCAAACACTGCACAAGAGTTCCTCGTCGTTGCACAAGAGTTCCTCAGAGTCCGATGATGAAGATGCAGAGGAAGATGAAGGCGCAACCGCTTCGAGACCAAATGTAGGTAACTGGATTAAGAGGATGCCAACGCTGAATTGTCTGCAGTCCACAACGGATGCTGGTGAACATCGTCCAACCTTCATGCTACACACTTCCCAACGTCAACATATCGAGTCATGGACTAATGGCACGAGACCAGCACTGAACCCACAGCAACACTCGTTTGTGCCATCGAGGAATACCCTGCCATCCTCGGTAAATTTCCGGACGCCCACACAAGCTACACAACACTTTCCGCAGTCTACTTTACCGGCCTGACAACCTTTGCCTTCTTCTCACCATGGCCAACAAGAGTCTTCAGTTAATGTTTTAAACAGGAACCATATAGCAGCGCGCCACCTAATGTCACGAGACTTGCAGACTTTCGGAGGAGACCCTGCGGAGTGGCCACTCTTTATCTCCAACTTCAATAGAAGCACTGAGCTATGTGGCTTCACCGATGAAGAAAACCTGATGCGGTTACACAAAGCTATAAAGGGTAATGCGCTTGCAGCGGTGAGAAGTCTCTTAATACAGCCAAATTGTGTTCGCCGGGTTATTGAGACATTGAGAATGCTGTATGGGAGACCCAAGCTGATTATCAATACCCTGCTACATGCAATTTACTCAACGCCCCCTCCAAAGGCAGACAAGTTCGAATCTATCGTCACTTTCGCCATAGCAGTGCAGAACCTTTGTGCTACGGTTGAGGCTTCTGGACTTGTAGAACATCTCAACAATCCTATGCTGATGCAAGAGCTTGTGAATAAGCTTCCTCCTGCTTTGCGTCTTAACTGGGCAATCCACAAGCAAACGCTACCAATATGTACACTTGTGCACCTAAGTACGTGGATGTACAAGATGGCCGAAGCTGCCAATGGAGTTCTCGTTTCGACACCGCATACATATGCTGAGGAGAAAAAGCATCGAAATAAAATCTGGAAAGAAAAAGGGATCGTGAATGCTCACCTTGAACAGAGCGAACAACATCATGACAAAGGACAGAATAAGTACTGTGTTTGTGGAGGCAACTGTTCTTCGGTAGCCGACTGTAGGCGGTTTCAGCAGTTCAACCGAACCGCAAAATGGGCTGAAGTGAGAAAGCACCAGCTTTGCCGACGGTGCCTAAGAAAGCACGGGAACTACAGGTGCAACTCGGAGTCAGCCTGCGGACAAAACAACTGCACTTTAAAACACCACAGGCTCCTTCACAATGATCAGAAGGACATCGATCAAGCACCAAAAACGGGAACCGTTGGACTACACTCGAGAAACCCTCCCGACACTCTGAGCTACGATACCGCTGCTGTACTGTTTCGAGTTGTACCTGTATTCCTGTATGGACAAGGAGTCAGAATAAAGGCGTATGCATTCCTGGATGATGGATCATCTCTAACACTAATCGATGAGGAAGTAGCAAGGCAGTTAAACGCAAAAGGCACGCCACGGCCACTATGTTTGTAGTGGACTGGAAACACATCGCGATATGAGAGACACTCCGGGTTAATTCACCTGCAAGTATCGAGTACTGAACCAAATGCGAAAAGATTCTCCTTGACAAATGTTCACACTGTGGAAAACCTTTGCTTACCGGCGCAGACACTTAATGCAGAGGAGCTGCAGAAGAAGTTCGATCACCTGAAAAGGACTTTCCATCGATTCTTATAGCAAAGCTGTTCCACGGTTGCTAATAGGTGTTAACAACGCTCAACTGGGGCTCCCGTTAAGATCCAAAGAGGGGGTCCGCAAGAGCCTGTGGAGACTAAAACTCGTCTCGGATGGGTGTTCATGGCAATTGCTTCAAGAGGACTAACGACCACGGAGGCACTGGTAAAAACTACAGCTTTCACGTTTGTGAATGCAGCGACCTAAGTCACCTAATGAAGAATTTCATTTGTGAGGAAAATTTCGGAGCCTCAAACCCTCAAAAGGTGACAATGTCCAGCGAAGACGTGCGAGCTTTAGATCTTTTGCGCACCCGCACGGTATACAAAAATGGAAAGTATGAATCGACACTCCTCTGGAAGTTTGACGAAATCCGGTTACCGGATAGTTTCCCGATGGCCAGGAGACGGCTAGTGTGTCTTCAAAGGCGTATGGAACGTGATCAAGGCATAGCTGACGCAGTAACTAAGAAACTCCATGAGTATGTCGTGAAGGGCTACGCTCGTAAACTCTCAGCCGAAGAGGTACTCGAAGGTCGCGAACGGTCATGGTACCTGCCGATTTTCCCCGTAGAAAACCCTAACAAACCCGGAAAAATCAGAATTGTTTGGGACGCTGCGGCTGCAGTTCAGGGAATTTCACTAAACTCCGTACTGCTTAAAGGGCCCGACCAACTGACGCCTCTGACGTCGGTCATCTACAAGTTTAGGCAACACAAGGTGGCAATCTGCGGGGATATAATGGAAATGTTCCACCAGGTCGGCATCAGAAAGGAAGACCAAAATTATCAACGATTCTTGTGGGGTAGCGATGCCAAAGAAAAGCCCGATACATATATTATGACGGTCATGACCTTCGGAGCCACAAGTTCTCCGTGCACTGCGCAATTCGTTAAAAATACAAACGCGGACCGTTTTATCGGGGAATTTCCGAGAGCTGTTCAATCGGTCAAGGAAAATCACTACGTAGACGATCTGATGGACAGCGTACCATCGGAGGAGGAAGCCATTAAGCTAGCACAGGAGGATCCACACGTTCACAAGCAGGGCGGCTTCCATATAAGAAACTGGGTTTCCAATTCTGCCACGTTTCTTAGAGCACTCAAGTCGGAGCCCACAGACCAACTAGATATGAACGTCAACGTCGAATTAGGGACGGAAAAGGTGCTCGGGATGTGGTGGTGCACCTCTTCAGACTGCCTTACATTCAAACTTAATGCGAACCCAAAACAGGCAGAAATTCTTTTCGGATCAAGGCGCCCCACAAAACGCGAAGTCCTGCGAGTGCTCATGACGATCTTCGACCCACTGGGACTGATAGCTTGCTTCCTCATGTACATAAAGGTTCTACTGCAGGAGATTTGGCGCTCCCGGATTGATTGGGACGACGAGATCAAAAATGAAGAATATGTGAAATGGCAAAAATGGGTGCGACAATTGAGCAAAGTGGAGGCCGTTAAAATTCCGAGATGCTATGTGAGCGTAGCTTGGGGGGCGGAAATACAGCTCCACGTATTCGTTGACGCTAGCGAGAATGGCTTCGCCGCTGTAGCTAGCGTACGTGCGGACTTCCAATAGCAAGTCTGTAGAGAGTAGCCTGATAGGTGCAAAAACCCGAGTTGCACCTCTGAAATCACTATCCATTCCCCGCCTAGAACTGCAAGCAGCACTTCTAGGCGCCAGATTCGCGAAGTGTATAGCAGAGTCTCACGGTATTGAGTTTACCCAACGATACTTCTGGTCGGACTCCAAAACCGTCCTATGCTGGCTGCGCTCAGACCACCGAAGGTACCGGCAATACGTAGCCTTCCGAGTTAGTGAAATTCTTGACCTCACCGAACTTGCGAATTGGCAATGGATTCCCACGGGGATGAATGTGGCTGATGAAGCTACAAAATGGCAAAGGCCTCCAGATCTCGCCGCGACTAGCCGATGGTTTAAGGGACCAGCCTTTTTGAAATCACCTCCGGAAAACTGGCCACAGGAAACAATCACGGGCTCTACGATCGAGGAGTTAAAGACGCAGTTTGTGGGCACGCACATTTCGGGGCAAGAGAGCATGTTCCGGTTCAGCGAGGTATCTAGTTGGACGAGACTATTGAGGAGTACGGCGTACCTACTTCGATTCGTGCACAACTTGAGCACCAAGAGGACCCAGCAGCCTAAATTGAGCGGATATCTATCAAGTGAGGAGCTTCAGCGGGCCGAGAACTGCTTGATAAAGGATGCGCAAAATAGCGTGTATCGAGAGGAAGTGGCAGATATGAGCGCAAACCGTTATGTTGAAACTTCTTGACAAAGATGGCATTATTCGAGCAAATGGAAGGATTCGCAACGCGAATGAAATCAGCGAGGACTTCAGGCTACCCATTATTCTTCCCAGATCGCACCCGATTACATTACATATTATCAAGAACGTGCATAGTCGATACAAACACCGAAATGACGAAACGGTGATAAACGAGCTTCGGCAGAAATTCTATATCATTCGAATGCGATCCGCACTTAAAGCCGTAAGGAGGTCCTATCAAGTGTGCAGGAATGCCCAAGCTCAACCGCGCCCACCAATTATGGCTCAACTTCCACCAGCGCGACTGGCCTCGTTTAGTCGACCATTTTCCTATGTCGGAGTCGACTATTTTGGCCCAATGACAGTAACTATAGGACGAAGAGTTGAAAAGAGATGGGGCGTTCTCCTAACCTGTCTTACTACGAGGGCAGTGCACATAGAAGTTGCCCACACCTTGACGGCAGACTCCTGCATTCTTTGCCTTCGGAACTTTATGGCAAGACGCGGGACACCCATCGAATTCCATAGTGACAACGGAACCAACTTCCACGGCGCAGAGAGGGAGTTAAAGGAAGCTTACGAAACAATCCAAAAGGGCCGACTAGCGGAGGCGATTACCACAACCACCACAAAATGGAAGTTCATACCACCTGGCTCACCGCATATGGGTGGCAGTTGGGAGAGATTGGTACGTTCTATAAAAAACGTTATCCATGCAACTCGACCGGCGCGGAATCCGAACGATGAACTACTGCGAAGTATGCTAATAGAAGCGGAAAGTATTCTGAATTCTCGGCCCTTGACGTACATTCCAATCGACATTGAAAACCAAGAGGCTCTAACGCCCAACCATTTTCTGTTGGGCTCGGCTAGTGGATCAAAACCTGTAGCGGAATTCAACGATGAAGTCAGAGTGCTAAGGAAAAATTGGCTTGTCTCGCAGCAGTTTGCGGACCACTTCTGGAGGCGCTGGGTGGCGGAATACTTGCCCACGCTTACTAGACGCACAAAATGGTTCACGCCCGTGAAACTTGTTGAAGTTGACGACATCGTTTTGGTCGTTGATCCAAATAGCCCCAGAAACTGCTGGCCTAAGGGCCGAGTAGTTCAGGTCAAACTATCGAAGGATGGTCAAGTACGAAGTGCCTTCGTACAAACACAGAGTGGCATCTACGAAAGACCCGTGGTTAAACTGGCGGTCCTCGACGTTGAAGCTCCAAAGGGAATGAGCCCAGGGGTGAAACTACCGATGGGGAGTGTTGGGAAAAGTGTCAGCGGACCCTAAAGGCAGTAGCTTCCCCCCTAATGACTGATAGATGGAGCCACCGCCATGTCAAAGCTGTCAAACTCCATTTTGCACTATACGGCTTTTCCGGTGGTATTTGTTCTTTCTTTCTTTAGAGCAGCCTGTGCAAGTACCTCGTGTGCTGGAGATAAATCTATTTCACATTATACCGTATGTAACAAGGAGACTACGCAAGTTAGCATAAGAATCATAAATTAAGTATATTTGTAATATCTTTAATTGTAATATCTTTAAAATAAAGGTTTTGTAACTTGGCAACGAAGTAAACTTGTGTTACTTTGCCAGTTCACGAAGGAGTCTCGGTTGCGGCCAAAATTTGCCGCAACAATATTAGCAAAAAACAATATTGTAAATCCTCTCATTTTGAATATAGAAGAAATAGAGTTAATTAAAATAAAAGAAAATACTGTAACCGAATTAAGCGATTTGTTAAATGTCGCCGATGTCAAAATGTATTATCAAAATGAAACCCTAGTATACTTAGTTAAGATTCGCAAGGTCCATAGACTTTATTGGGAGCGCACTAAAACTTATAGCCGGAACCACAACGATTTCGAACTTCTATTAACAGAACAAAATACACTAATTGAAAACAGCAATAGACAAACAAAAATAAATTCTCAAATTCAAGACAAAATTAATGAACTAACGAATCAGTTCAACGCCATAGTTTCACAACACGGCAATATTAGAAAGTCATCAGAATCAGAATTATTACTTTTGGAATATCTATCTGTAAGAAATAATCTTGTAATTAACCATTTAAATAATATAGTCCTATCAATTGTGTTAGGTAAAAATAACATAATAAATCCTTTAATTTTAGATAATATAGAAATAAGCCACTTAATTGATTCTCAATATCTTCCTGCTAAAATTATAATACTTCAAAATTTAGATGTAATTAATTATGTATTAAAAATTCCTAAAATTGAAAATTTTTGTGATTTTATCGAAATTTATCCTGTAGTTCATAATAAAACTATACTTAAGCTAGATATAAGTCAGGCTGCAAAATGCAAGAATTACATACAACCCTTAAAAGAATGCGTCTATACGTCAGAACCCAACATCTGCCAACCCACAACCTCGGAATGCATCATACAGTTGCTAAACAACAATACAGCTCTATGCGCCTCTCAAAACTCATACCACCTGCTTCTTATACAATAGATTGAGGACGGAGTAATAATCCTCAACGATGTACGGAAAACAATAGTTACAGACCAGGCTCAGATAGAAGTGCAGGGAATATATCTACTGACATTTTCGCATTCTACACAAGTTAACGACGCCGTATACCGAATAAAGAAAAAAGCTGCATATGTCATACCGCATCCCCCGAAGACTCTTTCTATAACGTACCTTGAGCTTGAAGAGAAACTATAGCTGCCATATGTCCATCAGCTTCACATCGACAACACAAACCATATCGAAACATTTAGGAAAGATATTTTGACTCAAAAGATTCTCCGGTGGACCACTATTTCTCTAACATCATCACCTCAAACCAAATTGACTCCATAATTACGCAAGTCAAAGGTCGAAACGAGGACGTCTCGAACTTAACAGGGGTAGGAGTTAACACACGCGGCCCTCGGCCAGCCAGCAGAGCAGATAACTCAGCATAACCGGACACCGGACGCTAGCACCTTTCAGCCATTCACCCCATACACCGATCATTAACAAACACTACACTTCCGTCATACGCAACACTCCCGTACATTTACCTCAATCACATTCCCATTCACCTCAATCCAATCTTACGCTATCAGCACCTTTCAGCCATTCACCCCATACACCGAGCATTTCGCTTATTAAGCATATTACAGAAAATGTTAAGTTAGAATTAAGTTATTTCGTAAATAAAGAATCAGTCATAGACTGGAATCCAAAAAGAAAGCTTATTTTCTTATTAACTTGTATAGGCTACTTACTTCACTGACTCTGTAGGGTATTAGTTTGTTTTATTTGTGACTATGTCCTTCTCTGTCCCACTAATTGTTTCTTCAACAGAACAATCCAAGAAGAAGAAGAATAATTGCAAATTCAGGACTACGAATTCACAGCCAGAAGAAGCAGTGTTGCCAGTCTGTGTGGGAAGAAGGTTGCAGAAAATTGTTGAGAACGAGTTCACGGCGGGGTTGAATGTTGAAGGCGATAAAACATTTTATTTGCTAAAAATAAAACTCCAAACAAAAATTTGTAATTTTAAAAATATTATTGTGAATTATCAAATTTAACGTAACAAAAATTCAGTTTGACATTTTACATTGTAAAACGTGTATATATATTGAACACTTTAAAATAAAGAATTATTCGGAATTTTATAACGTTGAAAAGCGGTCTTTAATTTTTACGGAAATTTTTACAGAGTTTACGGTGTGCGGTTTTCTGCTTTGTTTAAGGTCCAAATGGAACAAAGGCACAGTTGAGCAATCTCAACACGACGAGTTAGAAATATTTATACGTGAAAACGATACTGACGTATGTTTAATTTCTGAACGTTTCGCATGCGAAGATTAAAAGACACTGAGGGTATTACACCTGTCACCCGTTGAAAGGTCAAGGGGCGGATCATCATTACATATATGTAAAAGAAAGTATCGAATAGTCATTCACGACAGTCATTCTAACGATGAGTGAAACTCTGATTAGAAAAGCAGCACCAGTCAGATTAACTAACGGTAAAACTAATTGAGAAGACTTTAAGAAAGATATTGAAGGAAATATAAATCTGAGTGTATCACTCAGAGAAAATTAAACTTATTAAAGAAAGTGATAAAAGATTTTAAAAACTGTGCAATAGGAATGTACCTTGAAAATCTAACAGCGGAAAAGGGCATTAAAAAACCACAGATCCAAGTGCCGCCAACCAAAAAAAAAAATAATAATGGCGAATGGGTCAAGAATAATGACCTTGAAGAAATGCTTAAACCGTTTGGTAGTCAACCACTCATTGAAAATTTCAACAACTGACAACTACACTATAGCTAGTGCAACGCTTGTTGAACTCAATCAGGAAATAAAGAAATTGATTGGATGCGACTTAATAACAGGAGAGGATCTCAAAGAATTACCTAGGAAAGCGGTAATTAAACTGTCATATAGACCGATCTCGCTTCTTCCGATTATATCCAGAGTCTTTAAAAAAATATTGCTCAGCCGGTTGCAGCCAATTTATGAAGAGAAACATATTATGTTACCTGATCATCAGTTCGGATTTAGATGCAAGCATTCTACAATTGATCAAATTTATACAATTGATATATATATATAGGTAGAATAACCTATGTAATTGAAAAATCTTTTGAAGAAAAGAAGATTTGCTCAAGCGTATTTCCAAACGTTTACCAAGTTTTTGATAAGGTGTGGCACTAAGACTTGAAGTCCAAATTGCGACAAGTTTTGCTAAGATATTTATATGACATTTTGGACTTATGTATATCTCGCGAATAGACTCTTCCGCATCAAACACGGTATCGATTATTCAGAATTTAAAGAAATAGCGGCGGATATCGCAAGGAAGTGTTCTAGGTCCGCTCTTGTATATGTTGTGTACTCTTGATATACCGCAAGAAGAAGGCACCACATTAGGTACATCTGCCGATGATACTACCATTCTGGGTAAAACTATAGAAGAAACCACAAACAAGTTGCAAGAAGCATTAAATAGGGTAAATGAATGCACACAGTTTGGCGAATCGCGCTCAACGAAACCAAATCTGTTCATGTAAATTGTACCTATAAAAAAGTAAATAATTTACCTATCTATATCAATTCCGTTCGAATTCTTTTTTCAAACGAGTGCAAATACCTCGGGATAACTGCTTGTTAAGTCAATACTTAGTTGCAGTAAGAAAGAAAAATTGTGAAAGCAGATTTTTAAGTGCGTAAAAATCCAACACTACTTCATAGTAAAGTGCGTGCTCATGCACGCGTTTTACGGTCCACATAGGGTCTTTTTGAAAATTTTTCACCTACCCTCGGGAAAAAAAAATATTTTTTTTGCATTACACCAAATTGCTGCTGTGTATGTGTCTGATTGTAAATATGTCTGTTGATTAGTTTGTCTAGATTATGTAAATAAACCAGATAATAAGTAAAATAACCACATACCACAGAAAATTCATAAAAAAATACTCAGAAATAGCGAACCCATTGAATAAACTGCGGAAAGACGTTCCGTTGAAATGGGATGCATTTTGCGATGAACCCTTTAAACAACTGAAATAATCCATTACCAAATCCCCCATCCTGCAGTACCCAATTTCGACAAAATCTTTTACCTGACTACTGACGACAGTAATGAAGTCATAGGCGTAGTAATTTCGCAAAGAAACCGGGACGAAGTTGATTTACCTATAGCATACGCCAGTAGAATATTACAAAATAAAAGAATTATTCTACCTATTGAATTAAACTCCGAATTTTGAGCCTGTACGACTTATCGTATGAATTTTTATTCTCAGGCTAAAATTTACCTGTAAATTATACATTAAGTTCTTAGATCAAACTAACTATTGAATATGTTCATCTTACAAAATATGAATTCTAATATATTTATGTTTTAAAATGATCTGATGAAATTTCGCTGGTCCACCTCCGGTCGCTGCTGTCAAGAAAAGGGAAGGAAACTCTACCGCATGGCATCGATATCGAGCTGTTCGTCAGTTGTTGGTTGGCTACCCTGACGGAGTTTTGAAGTGCTGCCAGGTTCGTCAACAGTCCCCCCCGATAAGTCGGTGTGGTTCTCCGGCTTATCGCATCTAGAAGAATCAGCAACATCTAAGATAGCCAACTTCGATACAGGTCTTAAATAGACCCCGGACGCAGTTTGAACCATTGCGCTTCGTACAATTCCATCGGTTCCGGCTATTGTCTTGATGATTCTTCCCTTCGGCCAAAGGTTTCTGGGATTATTGTCGTCAATTACAATGACAATGTCATCCAGAGAGATACTTTTTGTTGTCTTAAACCATTTTGTCCTGCGGGTCAAGTCTGGCAAATACTCCTTTATCCACCTGCGCCAGAAGGAGTTTCCAAACTGCTCTATCAATAGCCAATTTCTTTTGAGAACGCAACCATCATCAGTGAATTTTCCAAGTGGCTTAATTCCACTGGAAGAGCCAACTAAAAGTGGTTTGGTGTGAGGACTTCTTCCTCCTCTCCTGTCAGAGGGACGTACGTAAGTGGGCGAGTGTTTATAATATTTTCCACTTCTGCCATCATAGTAAGTAAGAGCTCATCACCAGGATTTCTTGTCGGCATAATTGCAGCTAGCGTTTGTTTTACTGAACGAA
Organism: Pocota personata; assembly: GCA_963082735.1. Taxonomy (NCBI): domain Eukaryota; kingdom Metazoa; phylum Arthropoda; class Insecta; order Diptera; family Syrphidae; genus Pocota; species Pocota personata. The sequence goes on from OY720429.1 coordinate 84,787,861, forward strand.
TTAAACGTTCCCAGCTACCGCCCATATGAGGCGATGCCGGTGGTATAAAGATCCACTTAAGTTTGCCTTCCCCCACGCTTTCAACTATCTTGTCCCTATCAATTCGCTCAACTGTTGCACAAAGTTCATGACTTGCACCTCTAAAATTAGTGCCGTTATCTGAATGAATATGTATAGGCATACCCCTTCTAGCTATAAATCTTTGTAGCGCAAGAATACATGAATCTGTTGAGAGTGAGAGAGCGCAACTTCAATATGTATACCCCGTATAGTCAAGCAGGTCACAAGCATTCCCCAGCTTCTTCTTCTCCCGACTGTAGCATGCATTGGGCCGAAGAAGTCAATTCCTATAAATGAAAATGGCCTAGTAAATGCTTTTAATCTTGCCGCTGGAAGCTCTCCCATTAGTGGAACATGCGGTTTAGCTTTCAGGTTGGAACAATGTTGGCATCGCCTTTGTACAGCTTTCATGAGAACTCTTAAGCGAGCAATGTAGAATCGTTGACGGACTTCATTAACGACTGTCTCACTGACGTAACTTTCGATGATAATAATTTACCACTAAGAAGGTAATCTAATGGTGTCTGTTTAGCACGATTGGCCTTTTCGTATTAAAACCAAATTCTATAGACGCGTCCATTCTTCCCTGAATACGCTTCACCCCATGTTGGTCTAAATACGGTGTTAATTTATGTAGTGGGCTAGAATCTGCAACAACCTTCGATGTTTTCAAGGCAGAGACTTCACCATGAAAATGTTCCTGCTGTGCTTGGCTGAACAAATAAATTTCAGCTTCTTCAGTACATGTGAACTCGGCGTGGACTGTTCGATGTCTTCGGGTCTTAAGATGAATTCGAATACCTTCGACATAATATTTAGTACCTTTCTCCAGCATGAGTATCTAGTCACGTCGTTCACAGCATTTACTTTTTCGATAGAATGGTGTAATTGTTCAACAATTTTCGAGTCGGATGAATTCGGTGTCAACTCACATTGCGGCTAGTAGTCCTTTGATTTCCAGAGGAACTCCGGTCCCGTGAACCAATGGCTTCGAGATGAGGTATCAAGTTATGAACACGACCTTGTTGCTTCATCAGCAGAGTTTAATTTTGATGGCACCCATTTCCAAAGATCAACATCTGTTTTTTCGAGAATTTCTCCAATTCTGATTCCGATAAATTGTTGGCGTTTTCGATTTTCTGCTTTTATCCAGTGCATAACTGTCTTGGAATCCGTCCAATAAAATCTCCTTTTAAATACTATTGTATGAGCTTCTATTATAGAAGCGCCTAGTCTTGTTCCCAATAGCGCAGCTTCTAATTCCATTCTGGGTATTGACTGTTGTCATAAAGGAGCTACTTTAGTCTTTGATGATATAAGACAGCACTGAATTTTTCCTTGACTATTTGCCCTAAGATAGGCAACTGCAGCAATTGCTTTTTCGCCAGCATCGCAAAATATATGAAGTTCTACTTCGTTGGCATCAGAACAGTTCTCTTTGGGTAGATACATGCGTGGAATTCTTATATCATTTATTAATGGCAGCGTGCGAATCCATTTCATCCATATAAGAAAGTCTTGATATCCTCGTCCCAATCTATGCCTGACCTCCAGATATTCTGCAGCAGAATTTTAAGGCTTATCAACACATTGGCAATTAGTCCGATTGGGTCGTAAATTTGCATTAATACCCGCAAGACTTCTCTTTTAGTAGGTTTCTTTTTACCCGATAGCAACTCTGGATCTATTTTCTGGCTGTCAAATTTAAAGAAAAATTCATCAGGTAATGGTGACCACCACAGCCCGAGTACTTTTTCCACGTCGGTCATAGCTACGTTTTGGTGTTCGTTTGTTGCATTTACTTCAAGCTCATTTAGAACTGCCGCGGAATTTGAACGGAAGTTGCGGATTTCAAAACCACCACAACTGTGAATATGGATAACGTCTTTAGAAACGCTGACGGCTTCCTCTTCGCTATTGAAGCTGTCAATATAATCGTCCACATAATGACTTTGGATTATTGCATTCGGTGCTTTCGGGTACTGATGCATATGATCCCTTGCATACCCGTTTCTTTATTTCGTCACAAGAAACGCTGGGCATCTTGGTCATCCTTTGCTATTTGAATCTGGTGAAACATTTCTTTAATGTCGGCACATATACCGACCTTTCTTTCCCTGAAACGAAAGAGAATGCCTAACAATGGCGAAGTAATATCTGGTCCAGTTAGTAGTACTGCGTTGAGAGACACTCCGTTCACTTTTGATGCTGCATCCCAAACAATCCGAATTTTATTAGGTTTATTGTGGTTGAAGACGGGAAAAATAGGTAAGTACCACACTTTATCGTTTGTGATAGCACTGTCATCAACTCTTTGTGCATAACCTCTGTCTACATAATGCTGTATTAAATCGAATATAAGTTTTCGCAGGTTCGGTTCTCTTTCCATCTTACGCTCAAGTCAGAGTAGACGGCGTTCTGCATTATCCTTGCTACTAGGTAGTTGAATCGTAGCGTATTTCCATAATAGTGGCACCTCGAATCGGTCACCAACTTTACATTTTTCTTTAAAAATTTGTTCCGCTTGGTCTTCTTCAGATGTAAGTAAACACAATTTGTTTGTTCCGATGTTCTCCACAGCGAAGTATTGCTTTGCAGTATCATGAATGAGTTGATCTTCTCGTTGGCATTCGCAAATATGAAGATTACAGCTTTCAAACCGATGTTGATTGTTGTATGGGCCAAATACCACCCACCCTAACCTAGTCTTCGTTGCTACCGGCTCATCATGCCTACCTTCTCTTATTTTTAATGGCAATCCCAATTTCCAATGTTGTAATCCAATCAGAATCTTCGGTTGCGCATTGGCATTCGACTGCACTGGTAATCCACTAAGGTGTGGGTAGTTTCCTGAAATGTAATCCCTATCAATAGACTGTGCGGGCAAAGCTAAAGAGCTAACTGTGCGAACTCCAGAGATTGTATACCTTCTCTGTAATAAACCAACAATTTCAACATCAATATTTCGAGAGTTATGCTCCATGCGAGTTGTATCGGATGTCCACTTTTTTGATCCGTTAAATCATCTTCCATCAACGTTACAGATGACCCATCATCCAAAAATGCATACGTCTGTATCGATATATGTTTACCATACTCTACCACTGGGACGACTTTGAATAAAAATGAATTACTTTTATCAGCTGTGTGATGAATTGAAGAAGGGACCACGGTATGTGGTGTAACAATATTGTGCATCTTGATGCTGTGTAGGAGTTTATGGTGGCGAAAGGTGCAGCCCTGCTCCCCGCATATTAGTGAAGACGTGCATCGTTTTTTGTGTCTCCGAAGGCAGGTACAACACAATTGTTTTTGTTTCACCATCTCCCACCTCTTTCCTAGATCACAATTGGTAAACACTGAGCACTGATCTACAGATGGACAATTCAAATTACAGATCAAGCAAGTTCTTATTGATGAATCATGTGCATTTAGGTAGGAGTGATCATAACGTTTTCGTTCCGTTTTGCTCTCAGGCACTGAGAAGCTTAACGGAGTAACTTCAGTTGCAGCTTGGCCTACTTGGAATAACCACGAGCTAAATGACGGAATATCAATTGTTGTTAATGTCTGCTTGTAAATTCCCCAATTGAGACGTATTTGAGGCGGCAGCTTCTCTACTAACTCCTGCAGTAAAATTGGATTACTCAAATGTGAATTGAGCTCGGCATCTCCATTATGGCACATATGTTTTCCACAGCTAGTGCGTATTTCAGGATTGATTCTAATTTCTCCGTTTTAGGTGGTGGATCTTGACGAATTTTATAAATAAGGGATTTATAATCATTTCAGGCTTGCCAAATAACATTCTCAAGGTTGCGATTATATGAGGAACCTGACCTGGATGGAACAAACGACAGCGAGTGGCATCTAGTGCTCTTCCTTTGAGGCATTTTTGAAGACGGACTAGGTTTTCATCGTCCGTCAAGCCACATGTTCTAGTGCTATTTTCAAATGCGCTTATAAATAGTGGCCATTCCTCTGGATGTCCATCAAAATTTGGTAGTTGCTTCGGTACTGCCTGACGTGCGGCAAGCTGATGATTCGTCAACTCTGGGTGCTCAATACCTGATGACAGTAGTCGCTGGCTTCTCGCATTTGGAGCTTCGAGCATCCCATTCGGCACAGAACTGAGAACTGGATTCCTTATGGACTTTGGAATATCACTGTAATTTTGGGTGTTTTGTTTATTGGCTATACCAGTTCCCATCCACGTACTATTTAGGTTATAGTTGCCTTTTTCTGCATTTGTTTTTTGTGTAATGTTAAACGTGCTACATTTCTTTATATATTGTGATTGCGGATTGAGATGTGTTTCATTTTCCTGCATCGGTTGGATTGTCTGAATCCAAGTGTCGACACGGTGGGCTTTTTTGATGGGTCCTTCCTGCATCTATAGACTTTCATCATCATCTGAAGACACTTCTTCGAGAAGCTGGTATTTTTTAGAAATGTAGTCCTGGTTAATCTTTTCCTGTAGCATCTTTTCTTCGGCCAATCGTTGGAGTTGCAAAGAAATTTTCCTTTGTGTTGAAGATTTAGATTTCCTAGAACAAATCGATGGTGATTTTGCATGATTTTCTGCAGCAACTATCGGTACGCAATTTGCATTGACTGTTGTTGAATCAGATGGCTGACATTTGCTGCAAATAAAATTTTGGCAGTCGGTGTTGTTTGGGAGTTGTGCGCAAGAAGTATGATAGACATCGTGACAATTTTGGCAATCAACGTGGTTAGAACTTGCCTCATAAAAACATAATACACAAGTCGAGGTTATGGTCTCTGGTGCATATGCAGTTTGAGCGATTGAAGGAGGGGGGTTCTTTCCATACTTAAATTTGTATCGTGAACGTACTCACCGATTAGTTTTGATTGCAGTGGAAACTCCTCGCAGTTGAAAACTCTTTGCAGGTGGAAACTTTCTCGGCGCGCAGTTGGGAATCCTTCTTAGGTGGAATTTCTTGCTATATGGAATTTTTCGCAATTATAACCTCTCGCAGGTGGATGGCAGTTTGTAAATTTTAGATTATTGAATTAAACTCCGAATTTTGAGCTTGTACGACTTATCGTACGAATTTTTATTCTCAGGCTAAAATTTACCTGTAAATTATACACTAAGTTCTTAGATCAAACTAACTATTGAATATGTTCATCTTACAAAGTATGAATTCTAATATATTTATGTTTCAAAATGATCTGATGAAATTTCGCTGATCCACCTCCGGTCGCTGCTGTCAAGAAAAGGGAAGGAAACTCTACCGCATGGCATCGATATCGAGCTGTTCGTCAGTTGTTGGTTGGCTACCCTGACGGAATTTTGAAGTGCTGCCAGGTTCGTCAACACTACCATTGAAAAGAGAGCTCTAGCAGTTGTTTGGGCAGTGACACACTTTTCACCATATGTCTACGGTTGACACTTTGAAGTTATTACTGATCATAAGTTGCTTGTATGGATGTTTAACTTAAAAGATCCCTCTTCAAGGATAATGAGCTGGCGCATCAAGCTAAAAGAGTACGATTTTACGGTAACCCATAAAGCTGGACATGTGAAATACAGTTGAAGTTAAAGTAGTGATCCGCAGTCAAAGTAAACTACCCCCAGATAACATTATATAGAAAAGTCAAGGCGTCATGGAGATCTCAGATAAAGATAAAATTAAACAAATAATACACGCATTTCACGATACTCCTTTAGAAGGTCATCAAGGAATCAAACGAACTCTAAACCACATCGAGAGACAATACAAGTGGAAAAATATTCACACGGATATGAAAAGATACATCAAATCGTACAAAATATACACACATCCACAATTAAATGGTGCACTTGAAAGGTCACACCGGACTTTAGGTGACTATCTGTGAAATTACGCAAGAATTGATCAAACTAACTGGGATAGATATGTATATGGGGTAAGTCGTTGTGTGCTATAACACCACAGAGCACACAAGCACTAACTATATTTATGAATCTCTCTTTGGATTTAAACCATCAGTTCCCTCAGTTTTAAGCAAACATATTCAACTCGTATATAATATTGTAATATGCGAGCTACGGCTCGAGTAGATAAAACGATATTCTGTGAAATTTATTTCTTTATTTTCTAGTCTATAGAACAATTCAAGTTCACACTATACTATTCTTCGCAAATTCTTTTCTTACAAGGTCTCTTCCCTCTCAAATCACTTTATCTCCTTTCAATTACTTAATTCACAAATCCAAACTAATTGCTTCTTCTTGTTAACTCTCAAGTTTCATTTTATCACAAAATTACAACTTCGGCCATTATCACTTTTCCAATCTCTTCGCCACGGTTCTAAACCAAATGCCTGCTCTCGATCGCCATCTGTCCTTATATAGCAGAAGTTTCTGATAGCCAGAATGACAATCATTTCTTGCAGTTATAATTCTCTCTTATCCGTAATATTATCCGTCTCTTTCGTACACATGAACTGTGGAGGCTAACCGCAGACACAAACCTCGAATGAAAAGACACTTCGGACCAAAATTCTGCCAGACACTTCGGAATTTGTTGCATTATACTTTTAGGGAGCGTAGTTATTATGCTACATTATTGTTGCATACTTTTACATGATGTTACACTGCCCCCCTCTTAGACTTGTTCGTCCCGAACAAGTGCGTCCTCACTTCGGCCATTGTATCGAGTCAGTCGGTCCACATCAACCACTTTCATTTTGGCCCTTGGTCCTCGCTGGATGCGGTAGACAACATCGTTGATGCGGGTTACTATTCTGTAGGGACCCTCCCAGTTCCGCTGCAATTTAGGTGATTTCCCCTTTTGGCGATGGGGATTATACAGCCACACTATATCTCCTTCCTGGAATCCTGACGTTGTTGCCTTGACATCATACCTGGTCTTCATGCAGTCGCTCGTTATCTTAATCTGGCTTCTGGTCCTTTGGTGTATGTCCCTAAGCCTTTCCCTAAGATCCGCCACGTACTCTTCTTCATTTCTGGGCTCATTGGTAGGAGATCCAAATTTCACCTCACTGGGTAACCGAGCTATTCCACCAAACAAGATTTCGAACGGCGTATGTCGAGTAGTGCTATGCACGGCACTTCTATAGGCCATCAAAAACAAGGGAATCTGCCGGTCCCAATCCCGTTGGTAGTCACTTCCGACCTTCGAGAGATGTTGGTCCAAAGTCCTATTGAAACGCTCCACCATACCGTCCGACTGTGGATGAAGCGGGGTTGGCCATGTCTTTTTGATTCCGAGTAGTTGACACATCTCTTGGAAGATTCTTGACTCGAAGTTCCGCCCTTGGTCAGAATGCAATTCCGAGGGCACACCGAAACTGCTCACCCAATTGTAGACGATCTGCTCCGCCACGGTTCTGGCTTCCTGGTTAGGGATCGGAAACGCTTCCGGCCACTTACTGAAGTAGTCCATTACCACGAGTATATACCGATTACCATTGTCGGTTTCCGGAAAGGGCCCTGCGATGTCAATGGCGATTCGTTCGAAAGTCCACGTTGTATTGGTGCATCTTACTTCGAGTTTTGATTCTCGGACCCTTGCTAGCTGCACACACGTCGCATTTTCTGCACCAGTCTTCGACATCTTCCTTCGCTTTTAACCAATAAAAACGTTCTCGTACCTTTTCTAGCGTCTTATTCACTCCCAAGTGGCCTCCGGACGCCCCGCCCTGCATTTCCTGTAACACCTCCTTGACCCTCGTCCGCGGCACGACAAGCTGCATTACAAACGACTTTCCGTCGGAGGATTCCCATTTTCTTCTCAGAACACCTTCTTGGACATGGAGGGAGTCCCACTGCGCAAAATATGCCTTTAAAGTCGGGCTTCTGTGGGAGATGTTCTGATGATCCGGTTTCTCCATGTTCTCCTTCCAGGCCAGAATCGGCTCGATATCCGGGTCTTCCTTCTGAGCGTTCCGGATCTCATCTACGCTCCAGCCGGCGATAGGTTCGGCTCTCATTCTTTGGATGGAAACCAGCTCCCGTTCTTCCTGACACGCACAATGTTTACAATCCGTTCTGCATGGTCTCCGGGACAGTGCATCCGCTTTAGAGTGGAGTTTTCCTTTACGATGCTGTACTTCGTAGTCGTAGATTTGCAGCCTTTCGATCCATCTTGCGACCTGACCCTCAGGACTCTTGAACTGTAACAGCCATTTTAAAGCTGCATGGTCTGTGCGAAGAACGAACTTCCTCCCATAGAGGTATTTGTGAAAATGCTTCGTAGCCAAGACCAAAGCTAGAAGTTCTCGCCTTGTCACGCAGTAGTTCCTTTCTGGCTTAGAGAGCACCTTGCTGAAATACGCAACCACCTTCTCTTGGCCATCATGCACCTGGGAGAGTACGGCTCCTACCCCGACATTACTAGCATCTGTATCCACAATGAACGTTTCCCCGGGAGTGGGGTAAGCTAGTATCGGGGCATCGCATAGCCGTTGTTTAAGTGCCTTGAAGCTCTTCTCGCACTCAATTGACCATTCGAATTGTTTTCCCTTTTCCGTCAACTGGTGCAGGCTCTTTGCGATCCCGGCAAAATCCTTCACGAACCGTCTGTAGTAGGTGGCTAGGCCCAGGAAGCTCCTTAGTTGGTGTTTATCTTTGGGGATTGGCCAGTTTTTCACCGCTTCGACCTTCTCTGGATCGGTTCTCACTCCTTTCGCTGAAATTATGTGCCCCAAGTACTTGACTTCCGCTCTAAACAGGGTGCACTTCTTGGGGTTGAGTTTCAGGTGGGCACTTCGAAGCCTTTGAAACACATCCCTTAGATTGTCTCGGTGTTGCGCAAACGTTTTTCCTACGACGATGATATCATCCAAGTATACCAAACAGGTTTTCCATGTTAACAATTACAGGATACATTCCATCAATCGCTCGAAAGTCGACAGAGCATTGCACAGCCCGAATGGCATTACCGTGAATTGCCATAGCCCATTTCCTGCGGTGAAGGCGGTTTTCTCCCGGTCTTCTGGATGGATCTGTACCTGCCAGTAGCCACTCTCCAAGTCGAGAGCGGAAAACCATTGGGCTCCTGATAGTGTGTCCAGCGTGTCGTCAATCCGTGGCAGAGGATAGCTGTCTTTCTTTTTGACGTAATTGTGGTGCCGATAGTCCACGCAGAACCGCGTGCTGCCATCTTTCTTCTTAACCAGTACAACCGGTGATGCCCACGGACTTTTGGAACTTTCAATCAAACCTTCTTTCTCCATTGCCGACACCATCTCTTGAACTTCTGTCTGCTTTGTCAATAGAAGGCGCCTAGCAGGCTGACGAATTGGTCTAGTATCACCAGTGTCTATTCGATGTTGTACCAGGTGTGTTCGGCCGTATTCTCCGTCCTGTGAGGCAAATACATCAGCATACTCATTGATAAGATTCTCTGCCATAGTTCGCTGCTCCTGATTCAGCTCACTGGACTGGAGAATCGTCTCTCTCGTTTCCGCTGTCCAAGGTGATGGGACAGGTTTTGAAGCATCACGTTCAGATATTGTTGCGACGGCGGTAATCGGCGTGCATTTTCCAGTCACCTCCCCTCGCCTTAGTTTGACGGTGTGTGGTCTCGCGTTCAAAACTCTCACTGCAACCATGGTGTTCTTTGGTTCGACTAACTTCTTTCCCACCATGTAGTCTTAAGAATGCGTCCCTGGGTCTGGTTCTACTATGTAGAATCGGTGGCTCCCAAGATCACCTTCCAGCTTCGTCCAAATGATTGTCTCTGAAGACGGCGGCAAAACTTCGTCTTTGCTGATGACTGTCCTGAGAGTTACGGCATTCTCGTTTCCGTACACCATCGGAATTTCCACATTTCGATACCTCAGTACTTCCATCCCGATGTCCATTTGCTTTCATGAAGTCTATTCCGAAGATGAGAACGTCAGTTCCGCCAGAGTAATCGTAAGACGAACTTCTCCAAACACCTTCGCCATTTCCCCTGTTGCAGTCTTCAGGCAGTAGCTGTTGGTGTTGTGCAGCTGTGAGCTTCTGACGATATCCCTTCTTACAATGGAGGCGGTAGCACCTGTGTCGATGGTGGCTACGCACTTCTTCTTGTTGATTAGTGCCTCCACTGTCATTCTCTTGTTATCCCGTTTGGTTTGCGAAACTTGAATGGTGGTCCTGGGGGCCTCGATTCCAGTAACCAATTTCTGCCCCGCGAAGTTGGTCCTTACGCATTTCCTGGCTGCTGGTTTTGGGAAGTCTGACCGACAGGATGCTTCCTCTCTGCTTCTCCTACTTCCGCAATGTGGACAATTTCCTCGTCTAGGTGCACTTCTGCACTGCCGTTGTAGGTGTCCGGTTTGGTTGCAATTCCAGCAACGGATTTGACTTCCGCGAGCTTTGTCTTCATCCATGACGGCTGTTCTCTGGCATGAGCATTCCACGACGGACATTTCCCTTACACGGTGTAATCCCTGGTATGCTTGGTCCGCAGCCTTCATTGACAAAGCGAATGCCAATGCCTCGGGGAGTGTTCGGTTTCCAGCCATCCTTACAGCCATTTGCAGTTGTCTGTCCTCTTTGGAGTGAATAAAAGCTTCCACCGCCATTTCGTTGATAAGCTCCTCACCGGCTTTAGGGTATGAAAGATGGGCTAGTCGCTCTATATCCGCTTGCAACTGTTGGAGCGTTTCCCTCCTTTTCTGGACTACTACGCAGCTGAACCCTGTACACCTGCTGCATGTGTTCATCCCCAAACCGCATCTCGATAGCCTGAACCAGAGAGTCGTAGTTCTGCTGTTTATCTTCCGAGATGGTCTGCAAGAACTCCGCAGCTGCACCCCTCAGTGCAAGTGTGAGTGCAATAGACTTCTCTTCATCGTCCGAGCTATTGGTCATTGCGGCCGCTTCGAATTGCCTCTTATAAATTGGCCATGATATTTGACCATCGAAGATAGGAGGCTGCATTTCCTTTCTTCTCAGACCGTCAGTGGAATATTCCCGTGCTTTCTGTCTCTTTACGTTGCTGAGTCTCTTAGCAAGATTTTCGACTTGCTTTCCTACTCTCTCGAATTGCGTATCCACTTTTTCAAACTGAGTCTCTATCTTCCCGAACTGAATTTCATGTTTCTCAAAGTTTTCATCGAATCTAGTTTCGACTTTTTCGAGTTGCGTCTCGACCTTCTCGATTTTCTTTTCGATTGCTTCGAATTTGGATTCCAAGTTCTTGTTATGCTCATCAAGTTTGCTTTCCAGAGCATCTAGAGAATTCTTTTGTTCGTCCATTGCTTTCTTTTGTTCGTCCATCTTAAGTTCTAGAGAATTCTTTTGTTCGTCCATTGCTTTCTTTTGTTCGTCCAGCTTAAGTTCTAGAGAGTTCTTTTGGTCTTCTATTGCTTTCTTTTGGTCATCGAGCTTAAGCTCCAGAAACTTCTTTTGGTCTTCCATTATTTTCCTTTGTTCGTCCATGACTGACTTAAGTTGCAGGAGCAGACTTGTTATATCCGGGTCGGCTATTGTACTTGCTGGTTCCTCTCCTACGTCAAACTCTACGTAATGCGGATTTTCTCCTTCCTGCTTTATTGCTTCTTCCAGACGAATCAGTACGGCATCTTTTCCCCCAGTTGTGTCGAGATTCCGCTTACTGAGTTCTGCCCTTAGTTGAATTATAGTTAGTTTTCCCAATTTGCGACCCATTTTGCGCTACTAATTAAATCAACACAGAAATGTTTTTTTTTTTTTTTTATTGTGCAATTTCACACCACGGAAATAGTTGTTCACAGAATAAGTTTTATCCCACTTCTGACACACTATACTATTCATCGCAAATTCTTTTCTTACAAGGTCTCTTTCCTCTCAAATCACTTTATCTCTTTCAATTACTTAATTCACAAATCCAAACTAATTGCTTCTTCTTGTTAACTCTCAACTTTCATTTTATCACAAAATTACAACTTCGCCCATTATTACTTTTCCAATCTCTTCGCCATGGTTCTATGTCTGCGAGCTACGACTCGAGTAGATAAAACGATATTCTGTGAAATTTATTTCTTTATTTTCTAGTCTGTAGAACAATTCAAGTTCACACTATACTATTCTTCGCAAATTCTTTTCTTACAAGGTCTCTTTCCTCTCAAATCACTTTATCTCCTTTCAATTACTTAATTCACAAATCCAAACTAATTGCTTCTTCTTGTTAACTCTCAACTTTCATTTTATCACAAAATTACAACTTCGGCCATTATCACTTTTCCAATCTCTTCGCCATGGTTCTAAACCAACTACCTGCTCTCGATCGCTATCTGTCCTTATATAGCAGAAGTTTCTGATAGCCAGAAACTTCTAGCAAATTCTTCGACCACTAGAACAAAAAAAAAATTCTGATGTAATAATTCCAAGATGACAATCATTTCTTGCAGTTATAATTTTTTCTTATCCCTGAAATTAACCGTCTCTTTCGTAGACATGAACTGTGGAGACTAACCGCAGACACGAACCTCGAATGAAAAGACACTTCGGACCAAAATTCTGCCAGACACTTCGGAATTTGTTGCATTATAGTTTTAGGGAGCGTAGTTATTATGCTACATTATTGTTGCATACTTTTACATGATGTTACAATATTGTAACATAATGTAATATGCGAGCTACGGCTCGAGTAGATAAAACAATATTCTGTGAAATTATTTCTTCATTTTCTAGTCTCTAGAACAATTCAGGTTCACACTATACTATTCTTCGCAATTCTTTTCTTACAAGGTCTCTGTCCTCTCAAATCACTTTATCTCCTTTCAATTACTTAATTCACAAATCCAAACTAATTACTTCTTCTTGTTAAATCTCAACTTTCAATTTATCACAAAATTACAACTTCGCCCACTATCACTTTTCTAATCTCTTCGCCACAGTTTAGAAACTACTGCTCCCTTTTTGATCGCCATCTGTCCTTATATAGCAGAAGTTTCTGATAGCCAGAAACTTCTAGCAAATTCTTCGACCACTGGAACAAGAGAAATTCCAAGATGACAATCATTCTTGCAGTTATAATTCCCTCTCATCCGTGATATTATCCGTCTCTTTCGTAGACATGAACTGTGGAAACCGCAGACACGAACCTCGAATGAAAGGACAGTTCGAACCAAAATTCTGCCAGAATGAAAAGTCACTTCGGAATTTGTTGCATCATACTTTTAGGGAGCGTAGTTATTATTATGCTACAATAATAATAACTACGCTCCTATAACTATGCAACCCATTCCGAAGTGTCTTTTCATTCGAGCAAAATTTCGAAATGTCTTTTCATTCGAGGTTCGTGTCCGCAGTTCGTGTCCACAGTTCGTGTCCACGATAAGAGACGGATAAGATCTAAGACAACGTCACGGAGAATTATAACCGCAAGAAATTATTGTCATCTTGGAATTATTACATCAGAATTTCCTTGTTTAAGTGGTCGAAGAATTTGCTAGAAGTTTCTGGCTATCAGAAATGCTGCTATATAAGGACAGATGGCGATCGAGGCAAGGCATTTGGTTTTGAACCGCACGAGGAGATTGGAAAAGTGATAACAGCCGAAGTTGTAATTTTGTGACACATTGCGAAAGTTGAGAGTTAGCATGAAGAAGTAATTAGTTTGGATTTGTGAATTAAGTAATTGAAAGGAGATAAAGTAATTTGAGAAGAAATAGACCTTGTAAGGAAGGAGCTTGCGAAGAATAGTATAGTGTGAACTTGAGTTGTTCTATAGACTAGAAAATAAAGAAATAATTTCACAGAATACCGTTTTATCTACTCGAGCCGTAGCTCGCATATTACATTGGTGTCAGAAGTGGAATTAAACTTATTCTGTGAATAACTATTTTCGTGGTGCGAAATTGCACAAAAAAAAAAAAAAAAAACATTTCTGTGTTGAGTTAATTAGTTGCGCAAAATGTGTCGCAAATTGGGAAAACTAACTATAATTCAACTAAAGGCAGAACTCAGTAAGTGGAATCTCGACACAACTTCGGGAAAAGATGCCCTACTTATTCGTCTGGAAGACGCAGTAAAGCAGGAAGGTGAAAATCCGCATGACATAGAGTTTGACGTGTACCAGCAAGTACAGTAGCCAACCCGGGTATAACAAGTCTGCTCCTGCAACTTAAGTCAGTTATGGACGAACAAAAGGAAGCAATAGAAGACCAAAGGAACTCACTAGAACTTAAGCTGGATGAACAAAAGAAAGCAATGGACGAACAAAAGAAAGCAATGGACGAACAAAAGAATTCTCTGGATGCTCTGGAAAGCAAACTTGATGAGCAAAACAGTTGGTTTAGAACCATGGCGAAGAGATTGGGAAAGTGATAATGGGCGAAGTTGTAATTTTGTGATAAAATGTAAGTTGAGAGTTAACAAGAAGAAGCAATTAGTTTGGATTTGTGAATTAAGTAATTGAAAGGAGATAAAGTGATTTGAGAGGAAAGAGACCTTGAAAGAAAAGAATTTGCGAAGAATAGTATAGTGTGAACTTGAATTGTTCTATAGACCAGAAAATAAAGAAATAAATTTCACAGAATATCGTTTTATCTACTCGAGCCGTAGCTCGCATATTACATTGGTATCAGAAGTGGGATAAAACTTATTCTGTGAACAACTATTTCCGTGGTGTGGAATTGCACAATAAAAAAAAAAAAAAGCCATTTCTGTGTTGAGTTAATTAGTTGCGCAAAATGGGTCGCAAATTGGGAAAACTAACTATAATTCAACTAAAGGCAGAACTCAGTAAACGGAATCTCGACACAACTGGGGGAAAAGATGCCCTACTGATTCGTCTGGAAGAAGCAATAAAGCAGGAAGGAGAAAATCCGCATTACGTAGAGTTTGACGTAGGAGAGGATCCAGCAAGTACAGTAGCCGACCCGGATATAACAAGTCTGCTCCTGCAACTTAAGTCAGTCATGGACGAACAAAGGAAAACAATGGAAGACCAAAAGAAGTTTCTGGAGCTTAAGCTCGATGACCAAAAGAAAGCAATAGAAGACCAAAAGAACTCTCTAGAACTTAAGCTGGACGAACAAAAGAAAGCAATGGACGAACAAAAGAATTCTCTAGAACTTAAGATGGACGAACAAAAGAAAGCAATGGACGAACAAAAGAATTCTCCAGATGCTCTGGAAAGCAAACTTGATGAGCATAACAAGAACTTGGAATCCAAATTCGAAGCAATCGGAGAGAAAATCGAGAAGGTCGAGACGCAACTCGAAAAAGTCGAAACTAGATCCGATGAAAACTTTGAGAAACATGAAATTCAGTTCGGGAAGATAGAGACTCAGTTTGAAAAAGTGGATACGCAATTCGAGAGAGTAGGAAAGCAAGTCGAAAATCTTGCTAAGGGACTCAGCAACGTGAAGAGACAGAAAGCACGGGAATATTCCACTGACGGTCTGAGAAGAAAGGAAATGCAGCCTCCTATCTTCGATGGTCAAACATCGTGGCCAATTTATAAGAGGCAATTCGAAGCGGCCGCAATGGCCAATAGCTGGGACGATGAAGAGAAGTCTATTGCACTCACACTTGCACTGAGTTGTCCAGCTGCGGAGCTCTTGCAGACCATCTCGGAAGATAAACAGCAGAACTACGACTCTCTGGTTCAGGCTATCGAGATGCGGTTTGGGGATGAACACATGCAGCAGGTGTACAGGGTTCAGCTGCGTAGTCGAGTCCAGAAAAGGGGGGGAACGCTCCAACAGTTGCAAGCGGATATAGAGCGACTAGCCCATCTTTCATACCCTAAAGCCGGTGAGGGGCTTATCAACGAAATGGCGGTGGAAGCTTTTATTCACTCCAAAGAGGACAGACAACTGCAAATGGCTGTAAGGATGGCTGAAAACCGAACACTCCCCGAGGCATTGGCATTCGCTTTGTCAATGAAGGCTGCGGACCAAGCATACCAGGGATTACACCGTGTAAGGGAAATGTCCGTCGTGGAATGCTCATGCCAGAGAACAGCCGTCATGGATGAAGACAAAGCTCGCGGAAGTCAAATCCGTTGCTGGAATTGCAACCAAACCGGACACCTACAACGGCAGTGCAGAAGTGCACCTAGACGAGGAAATTGTCCACATTGCGGAAGTAGGAGAAGCAGAGAGGAAGCATCCTGTCGGTCAGACTTCCCAAAACCAGCAGTCGGGAAATGCGTAAGGACCAACTTCGCGGGGCAGAAGTTGGTTACTGGAATCGAGCCCCCAGGACCACCATTCAAGTTTCGCAAACCAAACGGTATAACAAGAGCCTGACAGTGGAGGCACTAATCAACAAGAAGAAGTGCGTAGCCACCATCGACACAGGTGCTACCGCCTCCATTGTAAGAAGGGATATCGTCAGAAGCTCATGGCTGCACAACACCGACAGCTACTGCCTGAAGACTGCAACAGGGGAAATAGCGAAGTTGTTTGGAGAAGTTCGTTTTACGATTACTCTGGCGGAACTTACGTTCTCATCATCGGAATAGACTTCATGAAAGCAAATGAAGTAATCTTCGCCATCGGGATGCAAGTACTGAGGTACCGAAATGGAGATTCCGATGGTGTACGGAAACGAGAATGCCGCAACTCTCAGGACAGTCACCAGCAAAGACGAAGTTTTGCCGCCGTCTTCAGAGACAATCATTTGGACGAAGCTGGAAGGTGATCTTGGGAGCCACCGATTCTACATAGTAGAACCAGACCCAGAGACGCATTCTTAAGACTACATGGTGGGAAAGAAATTAGTCGAACCAAAGAACACCATGGTTGCAGTGAGAGTTTTGAACGCGAGACCACACACCGTCAAACTAAGGCGAGGGGAGGTGACTGGAAAATGCACGCCGATTACCGCCGTCGCAACAATATCTGAACGTGATGCTCCAAAACCTCTCCCAACACCTTGGACAGCGGAAACGAGAGAGACGATTCTCCAGTCCAGTGAGCTGAATCAGGAGCAGCGAACTATGGCAGAGAATCTTATCAAAGAGTACGCTGATGTATTTGCCTCACAGGACGGAGAATACGGTCGAACACACCTGGTACAACATCGAATAGACACTGGTGATACTAGACCAATTAGTCAGCCTGCTAGGCGCCTACCATTGACAAAGCAGACAGAAGTTCAAGAGATGGTGTCGGCAATGGAGAAAGAAAGTTTGATTGAAAGTTCCAAAAGTCCGTGGGCATCACCGGTTGTACTGGTTAAGAAGAAAGATGGCAGCACGCTGTTCTGCGTGTACTATCGGCACCTCAATTACGTCACCAAGTAAGACAGATATCCTCTGCCACGGATTGACGACACGCTGGACACACTATCAGGAGCCCAATGGTTTTCCACTCTCGACTTGAAGAGTGGCTACTGGCAGGTACAGATCCATCCAGAAGACCGGGAGAAAACCGCCTTCACCGCAGGAAATGGGCTATGGTAAGTCACGGTAATGCCATTCAGGCTGTGCAATGCTCCGGCGACTTTCGAGCGATTGATGGAATGTGTCCTGCAAGGGTTAACATGGAAAACCTGTTTGGTATACTTGGATGATGTCATCGTCGTTGGAAAAACGTTTGCGCAACACCGAGACAATCTAAGGGATGTGTTTCAAAGGCTTCGAAGTGCCCACCTGAAACTCAACCCCAAGAAGTGCGCCCTGTTTAGAGCGGAAGTCAAGTACTTGGGGCACATAATTTCAGCGAAAGGAGTGAGAACCGATCCAGAGACTCTACTCTACTCTAATGCGGATGCACTGTCCCGGAGACCATGCAGAACGGATTGTAAACATTGTGCGTGTCAGGAAGAACGGGAGCTGGTTTCCATCCAAAGAATGAGAGCCGAACCTATCGCCGGCTGGAGCGTAGATGAGATCCGGAACGCTCAGAAGGAAGACCCGGATATCGAGCCGATTCTGGCCTGGAAGGGGAACATGGAGAAACCGGATCATCAGAACATCTCTCGCAGAAGCCCGACCTTAAAGGCATATTTTGCGCAGTGGGACTCCCTCCATGTCCAAGAAGGTGTTCTGAGAAGAAAATGGGAATCCTCCGACGGAAAGTCGTTTGTAATGCAGCTTGTCGTGCCGCGGACGAGGGTCAAGGAGGTGTTACAGGAAACGCAAGGCGGGGCGTCCGGAGGCCACTTGGGAGTGAATAAGATGCTAGAAAAGGTACGAGAACGTTTTTATTGGTTAAAAGCGAAGGAAGATGTCGAAGACTGGTACAGAAAATGCGGCGTGTGTGCAGCTAGCAAGGGTCCGAGAATCAAAACTCGAAGTAAGATGCACCAATACAACGTGGGAGGATCTTTCGAACGAATCGCCATTGACATCGCAGGGTCCTTTCCGGAAACCGACAATGGTAATCCTTATATACTCGTAGTAATGGACTACTTCAGTAAGTGGCCGGAAGCGTTTCCGATCCCTAACCAGGAAGCCAGAACCGTGGCGGAGCAGATCGTCTACAATTGGGTGAGCAGTTTCGGTGTGCCCTCGGAATTGCATTCTGACCAAGGGCGGAACTTCGAGTCAAGAATCTTCCAAGATATGTGTCAACTACTCGGAATCAAAAGGACATGGCCAACCCCGCTTCATCCACAGTCGGACGGTATGGTGGAGCGTTTCAATAGGACTTTGGACCAACATCTCTCGAAGGTCGGAAGTGACTACCAACGGGATTGGGACCGGCAGATTCCCTTGTTTTTGATGGCCTATAGAAGTGCCGTGCATAGCACTACTCGACATACGCCGTTCGAAATCTTGTTTGGTGGAATAGCTCGGTTACCCAGTGAGGTGAAATTTGGATCTCCTACCAATGAGCCCAGAAATGAAGAAGAGTACGTGGCGGATCTTAGGGAAAGGCTTAGGGACATACACCAAAGGACCAGAAGCCAGATTAAGATAACGAGCGACCGCATGAAGACCAGGTATGATGCCAAGGCAACAACGTCAGGATTCCAGGAAGGAGATCTAGTGTGGCTGTATAATCCCCATCGCCAAAAGGGGAAATAACCTAAGTTGCAGCAGAACTGGGAGGGTCCCTACAGAATAGTAACCCGCATCAACGATGTTGTTACCGCATCCAGCGAGGACCAAGGGCCAAAATGAAAGTGGTTCATGTGGACCGACTGAGTCGATACAATGCCCGAAATGAGGATGCACATGTTCGGGACGAACAAGTCTAAAAGGGGGCCAGTGTAACATAATAATAACTACGCTCCTATAACTATGCAACCCATTCCGAAGTGCCTTTTCATTCGAGCAAAACTTCGAAGGGTCTTTTCATTCGAGGTTCGTGTCCGCAGTTCGTGTCCACAGTTCGTGCCCACGATAAGAGACAGATAAGATCTAAGACAACGTCACGGAGAATTATAACCGCAAGAAATTATTGTCATCTTGGAATTATTACATCAGAATTTCCTTGTTTCAGTGGTCGAAGAATTTGCTAGAAGTTTCTGGCTATCAGAAATGCTGCTTTATAAGGACAGATGGCGATCGAGGCAAGGCATTTGGTTTTGAACCGCACGAGGAGATTGGAAAAGTGATAACAGCCGAAGTTGTAATTTTGTGATACATTGCGAAAGTTGAGAGTTAACAAGAAGAAGTAATTAGTTTGGATTTGTGAATTAAGTAATTGAAAGGAGATAAAGTGATTTGAGAAGAAAGAGACCTTGTAAGGAAGGAGTTTGCGAAGAATAGTATAGTGTGAACTTGAATTGTTCTATAGACTAGAAAATAAAGAAATAATTTCACAGAATATCGTTTTATCTACTCGAGCCGTAGTTCGCATTTTACAATATATAATATACAATTACGACAACGACATTACGGATATCAAAACCAAATTACAAACGGGTTATAAAATCATTTGCGAAAACCATACAAAAGCTAAATAAAGATCGAATGAATACTACGATCGTAACTCGAATCAAGTCAGTTAAAAATTAGGCGACAAGGTACTATTAGAATCCCAAAATCGGTCAAATGAAAAACTAACTGCAATTTACGATGGACCGTTTGAAGTTGTAGAAATCTTATCGCCCACCAACTCTAAAGCGAAAATAGGCAATATGTGCACAACAAAAGAAACAACAAAAATTGTCTTACCCAGAACACCTTCACAAGTAAGAAGTTGTTGCGTCATCTTAAATTTCTACCTTTGCTTCTCAGGGTGAAACCGAACCGACATACTTTTGCTTGATCAGCTCGAAGTCTTTGCAACTGAATTCTGCCAAAGAGTTCGAGCTGATATCTGGAGCATTTCAATTGCAGATAATATCAGTCAGATTTTTTCAAAAGTTAACATATCTAACAGTAGCATCATTCTACTAGTTCATATATCATATATTTCTAAATTGCTTATTTCCAATTCTTATTGCACAGTTTGTAAAATTTATAATGTAATTACCAGAAATGACAAGGTTTCTTTCGTCACAATTCATTTTTTCTTCAATTCAATAAATACATATGTACATATATATACTATTCCTTAATATTTACAAACTCTTATAGCTAAATAGACAGACTACTAAATGTATCAGCTATCAAAAAACATCAATATTGCTGAATAAAGAGATATATACTAGTAAAGTGTTTTTCATTATTTATTATTCATTATATTATTTATTGAAGAATATTAAGATACATTCTGTAGTTCAGAGAACTAGTGTCGAATGCATTTTGATTCAGAATGCAAAATGAGTATAACAAAAAATTTCTTAGATCATCACACAGATTAAGTGATTTATATCATTTAAGTCGTAATTGGAAAGCCATTTTTTAACCTCTCGATTGGAAAAAAAAAATATTTCTAGTGCATCTTAAGGCAAGTGGTAATATATTGTAGAGCCTAGGTGCTACAGAAGTAAAAAAAATTAAATAATGAGTTGTGTTATGCGGTGGAATAGCTGCCAGATGACGACCGTTGCTACGAGGTCCATGGTAAGTTGGATTCATATTAAGAGAGTATCCACTTTAAAAAAAAAAAAAAACATTTTTAGAACGTTGTAATAATAGAGGTGCTTAAGAGGAAGAATCTTTGATTTAAAGAAAAGCGAAACGCTGTGTTCCATGCGGCCCTTTTTCCAAATAATTCTAGTAATATCTTTCTGGGCAACAATCAAAGGTCGAATTTTAGTGCCATGAGTACCTTCCCAACAAATCAAACCATATTGCAACTTAGACTGTACTAAACCATAACATAATGTTTCTAACAGTTTACGAGAAAAAAACAATCTTAGATGGTACATTATGCTCGTAGACTTTAATAAATATTTCTTTAGTGCAGTATGACCACTCCAATCCCAGACCCAAGTACTTAAAAACTGTAGATCTTTCAATCGTAAAGCATTTGGATGAGCGATGTTAAATGTGTTAGAACCAATATTTTTACCACAAGTATCAGGACTTAAAGTGGGTTTCCACATGTCAATCAATTGACAAATTGACTGCCAGTCCATTTCCACTTAAGTCAATTATTGGCAAAAAATCGTTTGTCACTTCATTGACAATGAAATTTTGACAAATATCTTTGTCAGTTCGCTAAAAGCTATTTCCACTTGCACTGCCAATTTGGAATAGTCATCTCATTGTCAATCGTGAATTGACGTGAGAAAAAAAATATTCTCCGCAAAATTGTAAAATATTCAGAGAAAATTCAATCTTTGTGCTATTTAGTGAGAATGGAGACGTGAGTATTTAATACCGAGGGTGTCAGCTATGGTGTTCCATGAATTGTTACTCATTTCCCGGTTTTTGTAGTATTTGGAGTTGGAGTCCCAAATGTTTTCATATTGTTCCACTTTATGGATGAGAATAACTGAGGACTCCACGCTCCATTCCACAGATGCCTTCCTAACACTTTTTTTTGTCCCACGGCCTTCCCCTGAAACATCTTTCGATGTGGATGGAATATTCATTTTTCTACATATTTTACAAATGAAAATTATTTATTTATTTAATTTTTCCGGTTAGAGAAGAGATAAATTTACCTACTTTGTATATCAAAATGTGTCTTTTGATTGACAAGCAATTGAAAATGATGCCAATTAATTTTCACTGTCAATTATAGACAAAGAGAGATTTTTTTGACAACTAGCTATTTCCACTTGTCATGTAAATTCTTTTACAGTTATTGACTGGTGCTCTTACTCGATTCAATGACAAACATTTTTCCATTATTTTTCCACTTGCCATTTTTCTTATCGACGCAAAAATAAGTCATTTGTCAATTTCAAATCGATAAGTGGAAACCTAGCCTAAGTAATATAAGTTGGCAATTGGTACTATGGTACATTAATTTTGGGAATTGGACATCATTATTCAACAAATTGAAATACATGATTTTGGTTTTGTCACTTATAACTAATTTATGCCTGCTAAACCAATGCCTGAGCTGTTCTAAATCGTGGAAAATATTTGCAATTAAATCTAAAGCGGAATGATTAGCATACGAACAAGCAATGTCATCAGCAAACCCTGTCTGGATTCCTTTAAAGTTTAGGCTAAAAATAGAATTGATGTATGTTAAGAAAAGAATGGGGCCAAGTACTGAACCTTGAGGTACGCCAATCCAAATATTCAAGCTTTGACTGAACTTATCTCCAATTTTTACCACTTGTATCCGATCCTTGAGATATGATGAGAACTACTTTAGCATAAATCCTCTGAAGCCAGCTTTTTCTAATTCCACTAGTAATATTAATGGTCTACGGTGTCAAACGCTTTTGTAATATCAATATAAAGCGCGGCAGTAAATTTTTTGTTATTTAAGCTATCGTAATTATAGCTGCGAAACTTTAATAGCGCTTCCTCTGTTAATTTACCTGCTCTGAAATCATACTGATTAGAGCTAAAAAATGAATATTTTAGAAAAGTGACAACTCTAGTTTTTATTAAATTTTCAAAAAGTTTTGAAAACACGGGAAGAAGGGATATTGGCCTACAATTATTTAAATTTTTACTATCCCCTTTCTTCAAAAAGGGTATGACCTTAGCAATTTTTAAAGAGTCGGGAAATAAACCGCAATAAATACTATTGTTGAAAATGTGAGCCAATACATCAACAATATTAAATGAAATCTTGTCGACGAGTTAGAATTGCTCAACAGCTTAATTGCTTTAAACAATTCAAAAGACGAGATCGGCTCATAGAAGGAACGACGGACTTGGTTTCTTTCCCTACTGAAACAGTTCTCCTCACAATGATTAGAGGTATTGGTAAAACCGGCTTCAGAAAGTATATTAAAGGCTACACTAGTAAAATACTCATTGAAAGCATTTGCCATCTCAGTGGAATTCCATATGTTACTATTTACAGAAATTATAGAAGATGGTAAATTTAGAGACACTCTTTTCTTAAGTAGTTCATTTACAACTGCCCATTCCTTTTTAAATTGTCTTTTGCTGGTAGAAACTTATTGATGTAATAGTTTTCCTTAAAGGAAAATTTTATTATAAAGAGTACGAAAAAGAGGATTAGTAGGATTTCAACATTTGCTTCGAAGTTTATATTTATTTCGATTTTTCTTAAGCAAGGTTAAAGACATCCATGGCTTAAGTCTCTTTAATTTACTACGACTATTAGTTACAGTAAGGCATGTCGTAACATG
Organism: Pocota personata; assembly: GCA_963082735.1. NCBI lineage: Eukaryota > Metazoa > Arthropoda > Insecta > Diptera > Syrphidae > Pocota > Pocota personata. The sequence goes on from OY720429.1 coordinate 84,811,451, forward strand.
CTCTAAAATCCTACAAAAAAATTTAAGTGCATTAGAGGGATCGTTTTCGGAGTATACGTCTGCCCAACTTTCATGCAGTAACCAGTCGTTAAGAGCTTCGAAATTGATAGTTTGTACTTTTTCCAAAGATGTATAGTTGTTTGTTTGAATCATCTTGTCACACTGACAAATTAAACCTATCATGCAATGGTCCGAAATCTCATAATCAGAAATGGAACAAATGAGGGATAATTTTGAACTTCGGTCAAGTCTACCAAAAATATGATCAACACAGGTTCGCGTAGATTGAGTTAGTCTCGTAGGTTCAGTAAAAGAGGCCTCCAGTCCACTAGCCGACAAAGCAGAGATGCAATTAGATACAACATAGGATTCACTCAAAGTATCCAGATTTATATCTCCTAGAATAAATAAATTCTTAGCCTTTTTCGGAACTCAAAATTGGGCTCAACTCCTTAACGAAAACAGTCTTACTCTTTTCATGCAGGCGATAGAAACACATAAAAACAAATTTCTATGAATCAATAGTACATATTACTTTGACCATATCAGCAGTTTCCATATTACTGCTGCAGAACTCATAGCTTAATTTATCATTTGTGAACACAGCTACTCCACCTGAGGCATACGAATCATTACATTTAGCATGAAAATTACCGGGTACTTTATAAAGATCTTTTTCATGATCAAATATCCAAATTTCAGAGAGGAATATAAAATCTGGCTTGTCAACGAATGCCTCTAAGTGGGCTAGAAGAATATCAAAATTTTTACGAATGCTCCAAATGTTTTGGTGATTGATTTGAATTTTGAAAAAAAAAAGAATTTTTTCTTTAAATTAGCAGAATGAAAAACACTTTGAAATATCCCTTCATCAAATTTAAAAAATGAGGTAATATATTCACAATTATTTTGCTGATCTTGAGTAAAATTTAAATTGGAAATACACATAACGAAAAAAAAGTGAGGAGTAATATAAGTAATTTAAAATAAATTTTATAAAGCTTTAAAAGAAGAAATTTTTAAAGTTTTATCACCTTCCTTTTTTTTCATTAAAATTACTCCCTTTTTTACCCACAAATAAGAAAATTGTTTATCAATTTTAATTTTTTTAGCTCTATAGTTTTCGTGCTCTATTATAATTAGTGAGAGTTTCATTAATAAAAATTGGTTTATTTGCAACCTGTTGCCCAAAAAGACCTGTAGTTAGTTTCGTTTTCTTTTTTTGTTTATAACACTCTGCTTCAAATCCAAAGTCTTAAATTTTATGCGCAACACGCTTACTGATTTGGCCGATGTAGATGTTGAGTTAGACAGCAGCTTGGTTGCCATGGTCTTCACATAGCTAAACTTAATGTCATCAGGATTTATGCTTTCACCCAATCCTTCTGACATTAGTTTGACAGCTGAGTCAAGAGCGTTGTTGTTGTCAACATTAGGAACTCCAATAACAGCAATATACTTTTGCAAAGATTTTTGCTGCAGGTAATTCAAATTATGTTGAAGATTGTGTACCTTTGTAGACAATAGTTTGTTTTCTTGTTGTAGGAGGCTAATTCGCAGCAAAGTATTGGAATTTAATTCCTTCAACGCAGTGATTTTGTTGTAAGGTCCACAAGTGTGATCCCAGCTGGATAATTGATGTTTATATCAACAGATTGAGGTGTTAAATTGTTGGTAGTTGACAGAAGTAATTTATTGGCAGGTATTTGTGCCCTGACATACACTTGTATCTCTTTTTAAAGAGGAGGTGGTGGAGAGCGCAGAGAATTACGTGTATCTTGATCACAAGCGGCACAGCGATAGGGAACGTTATTTTTTTTCATGTATTCACTATCACTATTCTGTAAATTTACACAATGTAAGTGGTAGTAAGCCTTGCACACAATACATTGAATATATGAACCAACTCTGTCAACTTTGAGACCATATTTGCAAGGCATATTTAGCAATGATTAGCAAATTGTTCACTGATTTAATTTAAATAAGTAGAGAATATATTTAAAAAATGGTATGATTGTTGTTATTATTATTTACTATTGACTTGAAACACAAGGAAAATTGAAAAGATGCAGGAGAATACGAAAGTACGTGTATAACCCACTACCAGGCTACACTGACTGTGACTTTTGAACCGATTATTTTTAATATTATTAAGAATTAAAAAATTATTTCTGATTTCAATAATTTTTATTGTACAATTTGTGCTTTGTTTTAACTCTGATAAGTTCAAATCATTTTGAAACGTAAAGGTTTTGTTATGAATGCGAACAATATATTCGAGATCTTCATCAATTTGTTTATTATATAAGTTGGCAACAGGAACAATTAATTTGTTATCAGTATATAAAACAGCCGTAGGAATTTTGATTGCAAAAACGATAGCATCATTTATGTATTATATCTAGCCAAACCAGTTTTTATGTTTCTTAGTTTTTGTAAATTTGTATTCATTTATTTCCTTACTACGTAGTATTTTTATTTATTTATTTTTTTTTGTCGGGGCGGGTACACCCTACTGGAGCACTCAGACACAAAAATAACAAATCTAGCACATGGAGGTGCTTGGCAAAGGCGAAGTGGCCCGTCAGAACGCCAGTAAGTTGTCTGCAGTTTTTTCTGCTAAGAGATAGCAAGATAACCGCGGATTTCTCACAGACGACGAGGATCATTCGTTTAGTCTGCCTGCATCCTTGAGAGTCATGTCACCTTCGATTGTATGCACTGAAAACCCAGTCGTCAATGGAAGCCCTAAGCGATGAAGCTGGCAAACCCAACGTGGGTTCGGGTCCAGAGAAATTCTCTTCTGAGCCATGTCTAGCAAGATCGTCAGAGATCTTATTTCCTGTTATCCCTTTGTGTCCTGGGACCCAAAGAAGATCCAGTGAGTTCAGCCTCCCGACCTAATACAAGGATGGTTTGCATTCTCGAACTATTTTGGAAGTGGTTAAAGGAATAAGCAAGGCCTTAAGCACAGCCTGCCTGTCCTACAGACGCAGATACTTCGCCCCTTCTACCTGATCTTCCTAATATAGTCCGCAGCCATTAGGATTGCATATATTTCTGCCTGGAAGACAGATGTGTGTTCTGCCAATGAGAAGTGAAGTCTAATGTTGTCGCATTCCGCGAAAACACCAGCACCAGACCCCTGTCAAGTTTTAGAGCCGTCCGTGAAAATGCGACTACATTCCTTTCCAGACTCCGGCCAAAGCCAATCCTGAACATGGGGAAAGTTGACTTCAAATTTGCACCGCAGCCGTAATTCAGATGCCATTGCATCAGACGGATAATCGTCGCCCAACGTCATCAAAACTCCAGTGCGAATCGTGCTACAAACCACTTCTTTTTAAACTGAAGATAGCTCTGAGTGTACAACCCATAATATAAATGTCAAGGGGGGAAGGTTCATCAAGGCATCTAGAGCAGAGCAAGGCGTACTGGGGAAAGCTCCCAAGCAGCCGAGACAGACTGTTCTTTAGAGTTTGGCGAAAGCAGCAGTAACGCATTTAGGTGAGAGCTTATTCCACCAAACAACTGACGCATATGAGATGAAGGGTCTTATCATCGCCATATAGATCCAAAGGACATTCCTTGGCGACAAGCCCCATGTCTTGCCGAAAACAATTTTGCATTGCTGAAAGACTGACAGAGCTTTGGAAGTTTTCAGCTCGAGATGTTTCGTCCAAAGAAGCTTGCTATCTAAAATTAGTCCTAAATATTTGGCTTCCTTGGAGAGTTTGATAGTGACGCCTTTTTGCACAGGTTGAGTCAGAGCAGCCAATTTCCTTCTTCTTGTAAAGAGAACCACCTCGGTTTTGAGAGGATTAACTGAAAGCCCATTCCTAGCGCACCAATCGTCGATTGCGTCCAGGGCCATCTACACCTTAGAGCAAATAGTCGCTAGGCATGATCCGACAGACAGAACTATTGAGTCTGTTCAACACGGAGTCAACCAGCATGCACTAAAGCAGTGGAGACAGAACACCGCCTTGTGGGCATCCCCTATTTACACCTGCCATAACACACCGGCCACAATCTGCATTTACAATCAATGTTCTGTTCACCAGCATTGTTTTGATCCACAACACTAGTGATTCGTCTACGCTGTGATTTCTGGCGGAGCTACACATGCTGTCAAAAGTCGCATTGTCTGTCAAAGGCACCCTCAATGCCTATCGCGTATTCTTTCCTGTCAAGCGCACATTCTATTCTGCTGACCCGGGTTTGGAGCGCAGTCTCGCAGGATTTTCCGCGTTGATAGGCATGTTGCATCTCTGACAGAGGATGTACTCTAAAAGCAACTTTGAGCACGTGTAGCTCAACCAGTCTTTCCAAGCTTTTCAGCAGGAAGGATGTCAGACTAATAGGTCTGAAGCTCTTAGCGAGAGAGTAGTCATCTCTGCCGATTGTCGGTTGAAATCTACTCTGACTGTTCGCCAGGGGGTTGGTATATGTGCCAGTGCCAAGCCAGCAGTGAAAATTCTCTTCAGAGTTGGCAGCAACTGACTAAAACCTTGTTTAAGCATAGCTGGGTATATTCTGTCAGTGCCAGGTGACTTGAAGCTGTCAAAAGATGGGACAGCATATTTGATAGCTTCATCCGTCGCCACGCCCGATGCAGTATACCAGCTGCGCCGAGTTGTTCGCCTCAGCCCGCTAACAGCTTCACTAGTTGAACCTAGTTGAGAACCGATGGTGACCTGATTTCCTGGGAAGTGAGTCTCCAGTAGAAGACTGAAAGCATCCGCTTTCGACTCAGTGAAAGTACCATCAGGTTTCCTGAGTGATTCCGGCTTGATTGGTTTTCCATTCTTGAGAACTTTGACCAGCCTACTAGTTTCACCGAGAGTTTCGATCTTGCCACAAAAATCTCTATACGAGGTACGTTTCGAAGCTCGAATTAACCTCTTATCATTTGTCTTGAGTGGCCTATTTGATGTTTTATGGTTTCCTTATGAATTCGTTGCAGATTTGAGTTCCACCATGGAACTGGCCTTCTGCAGGGTTTTTTTTTGTCAGCGGACGCGTTAGTTCAAAACATCTGGTAGGGGTACTATTCAGGTCTTGAACAGCTTCCTCTACTTTTTGTCTCGTTCTAAGCTTAGGTAGATCTTTGATAGATTTGCCTAACTCTTCCTTAAACGGTATCCAGTTGATTATTCTCGGATTCCTCCTCTCCTGCAAAGGTGTAGCTTCGCATTCGATTTGGAATTCGATGTATCTGTGGTCTGAGAGGGAAATTTCTGGCGAAACTCTCCAGTTGGTAATAGACTTAAAATACCTGTTGGACAGGGTCAAGTCAATCACTTACGGTCTTTGCACCGTAACAAATGTTGGTTGCGAGCCAACATTGTTGATAGTAAGATCAGACGATAGTATGAAGTCCAGAAGACGATCTCCCCGTGCATTGCATTTGCTGCTGCCCAAACAGAGTTTTGAGCATTAACATCGCAACATATGACAAGAACTATCTTTCTGGTATCACACTATTCTATGAGCTCGACCACTGCCCTTGGTGGTGGGGGTAGTACCGAATCATATGGAAAGTAAGCAGACACAACTACGTAGGTTTCCCATTTACCGTTCGTCTTGTAGCTTATAGCTGCGGCGACTATGTCCTGGCCACAAAACTATTCAAACTTAGTTGCTGAGAGGGAATTTGGTACAATAAGACAAGCCCTAGAATTTCGGACCGCTCTTCATAAAGTACCGTGATATTACGCATACCTCCAAGGCCACAAATGCGCTTGTTCCGCACCCAAGGATCCTGGATAGATGTTATGTGAGGTTTTGTTCTACTAGCTGCAAGTCTGCTACTGATAAGAGCGGTAGCAGCCTTGCAGTGTTGTAGGTTGATCTGGGTAAATATCATTAAATACTAGGGGTTTTTTCAACCATTGTTCGCACTATTTGGTATCGAAGCGGAACTGAATCCTACCAAGATGCAAATACGGTCGCATTTCATACCTAGACTTAATGGCCTCGGCAGAACAATTGTTCAAACTCACAACCAGAGTAGAACCATCTTTATTTTGACGATTCTTTCTCTCCCTGTGTAAATGAACAGTCCACTTGGTCGTCTCGAGTCCAGGATTCTGGGTTCGCAGGAGCGCTACTACATCAGCCGTTTTCTCAAGATGGCGCGCGTCTGCTTAGTTGTCCTGAAGACCTCAAAAGTAGGTTCAACTCACAGCCCTCCACCTGAATGAAAGCATTCGTTGCTTTAATAGATGAACTTCGCAGTGTTTGCACTCCGCGTAGGTCATGCTGTTGTCATTGCAAGTCTTCCCGATTCGGACAGTTAAAGAGGAGATAACAGCTTTCTTGTAAGAAACCTGTTTTTTTCTCTCCCTAACCACCGGGTTTTTCTCTTTCTCAGTAGATTTGTCCGCGACAGCCATCTTCCGTCCACTGGGAATATAACTAGTTGTATCATCAGTGTCATTCGGAATTTGTGCGCGGGCAACGCTACCAATAAGAAGGGTTTTAGGGACATTCAAGTCAGAGGATTTCCCTGCGACATCCAGTTTCTGTCCACCGGTACTACCGCCATTATTGGCTGTAGCGCCCGTCTTCCGGCCTTGTGCGCATGCAACGCCTCCGGCTTGAGGTCGGAAGATGCACGCGCATGAGGTGCGCGCATATGTCTACCGGCAGGAGAGCTTGAAGACTTCTTCCTTCGTTTGCTCCAGTTCGAGCTATTAGAAGAGGAGGCAGCGTCGGGTCCAAGTGACTTCCCGTGTCCAGCCTTCAGCAATCAGCTTTCTGTCAATTAGGATGAAGATTAAGCGTATCAGGTTGGACTTCTCCGCTACTTTCTCCACCTTACCAGCTCAGCTTGCCGAACGTGTCGGGAAGAGATCTGCAGGAGTCTTCAGAATCCAGTATTTTTGCTACTCCTATATACGCGCCAGTATTGGCGGGGGAGGGTATGATGGGTAGGGCCTCCAGCATCCTTGCCCTAACCGCAGTCGAGAAGACCACAGGTGGATTTTCGCTTCCGCGAGTGCCACCTGGAGTAGTTATATCATTTGTTTTCTCCATTCATACTTTTTCTTCTTTTAAAGTCAAAGTTGGACGCCTTCAGCGCTTAGTTCGATGTCTCACCTGGGATCTTTTCAGACCCCTAGGATCTTTGACTCTTAAGCCTTCCCGCCACAACAAGGCAGCTGAAAAATGGGAATGCTAAAAAAAATACTTAGTATACTTGGGTGTATAATTCCTAATCTAGCCGAAACGATATTGTCCTGAACCTGACCTCTTTGTTCTTCAACACATTAATCCTAAGTTATGGCTCTAAATACATTCCTTTTTTCATTAGCTATTTTTCGAAATCTTTTATATCCCTACGCTCGTTAATAATTTTATTCCTCTCCGACTGTAGAATATTTTTAAGGAAGTGAAAGAATTGTTAAAATTTTCATTGATTTTTACTTGCTGATTTATTGCCTTGATTGTGTTACGATTATTTACTTACCTAACTTTTAATTCTTTTTCAATCTCTATCTTATCATCTTCGTCAAGGGTTCCGCAAAGCCATTTCGGTTCTTTTCCTACAATATATTGACAAGACCTCTTTTCCTTCCGTCGGGAAAAGTGTCATAACTTGGTTTTTTCATAGAAAAAAATCTATTGTGTAAGCCAAATTTCATCTATAAAATTAAAATACGAGTAGCATATGTTATTTTCAAGTTCCAATATAATGTCAAGAATTTCACTAGGATGAGTAATGTGAAGGAAAATTTCAAACTTATTTACTATTTCCACCTCGTCTACTTTGACTTCGACGAACCCCAATTCCGAATAGATCTTCTCTATTACGAGGGTTGCTTGATTAGGAGGGAGTATGGCTAGGACCAGCATCCATATTATGATTACCTGCAAATTTTAACGGTCGTTTAATATTATTTTCATGCACTCCTTTTAATGCATATTTTCGAATTTTTGATTGTTCTTTTCTTAAAATCCACCCTCTTCGGAGGTAAGCTCTATGGATTCATTTAATAAACCCCTTTGTAAAAAAATTCAAGGGTAATTCGGTCTCCACACTCAAGACCGAATGGCTCCGGAAAAAGAAGTCCACCGGAAGAGCAAGCGCAAGAGAGACGGGACTCAGTGAAATGTAAAAGGTTTGAGGGGGAAACAATGAACTCCGTATTAAGCTAAATAGAATGGATCAGTTGCCTTTTGCCTGCCGTCGAGACTTGATACGAAGTCAGGTGTATCAAGGTCAGCAGGTATAATCGAACATAGATTTAAGATTTTAGTTTGTCTGTCTTTAGCAAACTCTCGATAAATAAAGTGAATAATAAAATAAAATAAAATTGTGAGTTTTTGTTTTCTTTTTAAAAAGGCAATCGGCAAATGACTCGATCTAACTGGCGCAGTCGGTAATTCTAAAAGTCTAAAGATATTAGAAGAGAAAATTCGATCACTAAAGTGAAATTTAATTTAAAGACCACTTTGTCTTTAAAACTTATCAAGTAACAAAGTGATTATTAAGAAAACATACTAAGTTCCAAAGTGATCTTAAAAGATAATATATCAAATAACGAAGTGATATTCAAAGAAAAAAATATATTAAACAACAGAGTGACTAAAATCCAAAATGGCTAACGTAAATAATGCCGAAGGACAGCAAGCAAACTTGTCAATGGATGAAATCCTAAAGGAATCATCCAAAATTAAAGAATTCTGGGGAAACCCAAATGACTACTCCCTGTCGTCGTTCATACGGGAAGTCGAAATATTCATTCCGTGCTACGAGAGTACACCATTAGAGAGATACTTTCTCCAACGACACGTCATCAACAAAATTCAAGGACCAGCATTGCAGGCTATCAGGACCTTAGGACAGAATCCGTCGTGGGAACAAATAAAAAAGGAGCTAATCCGGAACTATGGAGTCAGAGAGAGCTACTACTCGCTCTATCACCAGGCATTGGCAGAAAAAAATTACAACGTAAGTGAATATTACAATAAGTTAAAAGATATCTTAGACAAATTAAATTGTAAATTTGAATTTGATTTGGAACAACCTACCTGAAGAATTCTGTCATAGTAGCAACGAAAAAATAATTTTAAAAACTTTTATTAACGGTCTAGATGCAAATTTAGCGAGCATAATTCTAAGTAGAGAAATCGAAAATCAAAGGGAAGCGTTTTACACATTAGAAGATTCAGGGTTAGTAAAGAAATATCCACAAAAAGTGAGCAACAACTATCAAAGACTAACAAACAATATGATAATAAACTTTAATGATAATAATTATAATAGTAGACCAACTAATAATAGGTCAAACTGTAATGACAATAATTATAATAGTAGACCAACTAACAATAGGCCAAATTATAGAGACGATTTTAATAGACGACAAATATCGGGACAATTCAGGATCAATAATTCAATATAGGAATCAAAGAAATTTTAACAATTCAGCTCAAATGAGAAATAATCCTCCTGACGCAATGAGCGTAGACCACATTGAAGAAGTAAATTTTCATTCAGTTCCTTGAGGCAAGATTTACCGATAGTCGAACTTAGTATTAGTAATGAAAAAGTCCGGTGTCTAATAGACACAGGATATTCGACAACATTACTCAACATAACAAAACTTCCGTCATATAAAAGAATTCCAGTACAAAATAATCTTTTTTTCAACACTCTCTCCGGACAAAGTTTTAGCGATAACGAAATCATTACAAGCCTACCAAAAGAATTTAACGAAAATGCACTCATGAGTTGGAAACTCACCGATTTTAGGAACAAAGATTTTGACGGAATTATAGGACAAAACTTACTCAAACCACTGCAAGCAATTATAAATTTACAAGGTGATTATCTTGAAGTAAATGAACAAAAAATAAAATTTTTTAATTCATCCCCATTCTCGTATGAAGAAATAAATGTTCTGGAAGAATCAAAAGATTCAGTAGAGGCTTTTTTAGAAATGATCTGAATTCTGGAGAATCAGACAAATTAAAAAACCTTTTAAACAAAAACTGTGATTTATTTTATAAAGAAGGGCAGCAACTAACCCATACAAACGAAGTTGAACACGAAATCGTCACTTCAACAGACAGGCCAGCATTTTCCAAAATTTATAGATATCCGCAAATTCATGCAGAGGAAATTAACAGGCAAATAAAAGACATGTTACAGCAGGGAATAATAAAGGAAAGTAACTCTTCCTATAACAGTCCACTTTGGATTGTTCCCAAAAAATAGACAGCTCCGGAATTAGAAAGTTGAAACATTGAAACAATATTAGAAAAACTAGGACGGTCACAATATTTTACAACATTGGACCTCGCAAAAGGCTTTCACCAAATTTTGGTGAAGGAGGTCGATAGGAAAAAGACAGCTTTTTCTACTCCCTTGGGTCACTATGAGTACGTTAGAATGCCTTTCGGACTCAAGAACGCACCCGCAACGTTTCAAAGACTTAAAAATTCCGTTTTAGGAGAATACATAAATCAGATTTGCGTAGTGCACCTTGACGATGTACTGATCTTCAGTACTAGCTTAGAAGAACATGTCAGTAGCATTCAAACGATTTTTAATAAACTCAGGGAACACAATCTTAAAATCCAACCCGATAAGTGTAAATTTTTTGCCCGAGAAACGGAATTCCTCGGTCATATTTTAACAACAGAAGGTGTCAAGCCAAATATGTCAAAAATTTCAGCTATTCAAAAATTTAAACTACCCGAAACCCCCAAACAAATTAAATCTTTCCTTGGCATTACGGGCTATTACCGAAAATTCGTTAAGGATTATGCAAAGATAGTCCAACCCTTAACAAAGTATTTAAAGAAAAATGCAAAGATAAATACCAAGGATCCCCTTTACGTGAACGCTTACGAAAAACTTAAGTTTATCCTAACTGACCCACCCATCTTAAAATACCCAGATTTTGAAAAAAGATTTAAATTAATCACAGATGCCAGCGATTTAGCTATTGGAGCATCCTAACACAAGATGGACACCCAATATGCTACTCCAGTAGATCACTAAACGAGCACGCGAAAAATTACTCTGCTACGGAAAAAGAACTCCTAGCAATCGTCTGGGCGGTGAACTATTTCAGGCCGTATATTTACGGTAGGCCTTTTGATCTAATGACAGATCACCAGCCTCTCAAATGGCTCCAAGCCAAGCACAAGGGTAAAGACATTAATCCTAGACTTCAAAGGTGACTGCTTAAATTAGGCGAATATAATATTAATATTGATTATATTAAAGGCAAAGAAAATGCAGCAGCCGACTTCTAAAGCCGAATAAACGTAGATACTGGAGAAATTAATGTAATTGATACACCCCTTGAAAACGAAGAGCAAAATATTTCACAAAATGATAACGTGAGCTTAGTAAATACCATGCACTCACAAGTAGAAGAAGAAAATAATCATTTTTCAATTTTAGACACAGTTGTTAATAGATTCTACACACAAATAATTCTTTCAAATAATAATTCAAGAGAAATTGAAATAATTAACAATAAAAGAAAAATTTATGTAAATTCCGGCGACAGTGAGCAAAATAAACTAACCGATATATTTAGTAGATTTATTAAAACTAGAGGGAAAATAGGAATATACTCAGATCTCATAAAACACGAATACAACATTGTTCAACAAAAACTTATGAAACTATTCGGTGCTAACAGAAACATTAAATTCTATAAATCTGCACATCAAGCGAGAGACTTAAGAAACAAAGATGAAGCTTTCAAGCAAATAGCTAGATACCACAAAAACGAAACAGGTCATGCAGGCGTAGGTGAAAACTACGAAGGTCTTAAGAAACTCATATATTTTAATAATCTTAAGGAACATATTCAAAAATATATAAATAACTGCGACACTTGTAATAAGGCTAAATATGATAGAAAACCTATCAAAAGCAAATTTAAAATCACAGATACACCATCAGATATCAACCAAACAATACATATAGATATTTACACTCATAGTAAAAACCATTTTATCACATTTATCGACAAATTCTCCAAACACGCGGTAATATTTCACTTAGAAGATAGAAACAGCATTACGGTTAGGGAAAAGTTAAGATTATATTTTTCAATTAAAGGTAAACCAAATTTAATAATTTTCGACAATGAATTCAGTAGTACCAATGTAAAAGATTTTTTGAGAGAAGTCGAATTACATTTCACTAGACCTAATGCCACACTGGAAACTCAGATATTGAGAGATTCCATAGCACTATAGGCGAAAGAATGAGAATACTTTCAGCAGAAAAATTACGGTTGACAACTCTTGAGAAAATGTATAGGTGCGTAGAATGGTACAACAAATCTGTTCATCCTACAACTAATTTTAAACCATTACAAACACAGGAAGGTAGAATAAACAAAGAAACTGTTAGAGAAAATCTTCATACTAAAAAGGTAAAGTTAATATCGAAACGAAACGAAGTTAGGAAAGATTATGAGGAAGCAAGGGAAACAGATTATGTAAAAAATTATAAAGCACTTAGGCACAAAGAACAACCAAGGTACAGAAAACTTGAACTTTCTAATATACACCCGTCTAATACAAAACGTCCTTACAAATTTGCAGGTCAAATGGATACAGACAATATTGACTCTACTTCTGACATTAACAATGACTCAAACGACATCGATGGTAGAACAAATTAACACAAACAGTGGCTTTTCGGAAATAAAACTAGGCAATGTTCAAATAAGAAAATCATACTACATTATTTTACACAAAATCAATCCAATAGATATTCAAGATATTATACAAAGTTTAGAAGAAAATCTGACAAACATACAATTCGAAAACGGAAATGACTTACTAACGGACGAACTAGAATCATTAAAACATAAAATACATACAATTATTCCCCATAAACACAGAAGAGGTCTCGTAAATATTGTAGGCACCGGCATGAAATGACTGTATGGTACAATGGACGACGACGACAGACGAAACATTGAAGAACACTTAAAAATTACGGACGAAAACAATCACAACATCATTACACAAAGTAACCATCAAATTATGATCAATGACCAATTTAATAAAACATTTTTAATGCTTAAACAAACAATCGAAGAAGACAGAGAAAGAATTTTGACAAAGTTTAATATGACAGATGGCAGAATCAATAGACTATTTAGTAAACTTATGTATCTGGAAACATTATTAAAGATAGGAATTATAAAAGACAATGTTGAACATATCCAGGCTAACATTGCCTCAAGTCGATTGGGAATAATGACCAGTAGCATACTTAGTAAAGCTGAAATAGTTAAATACGATATAGATTTCGACAAGTTACGATCTATCAAAATAGGAACAGCAAAATATGATAATGACAGAATTATCTTCGCTATTAAAGTACCTAAATAAATAATAGAAACCCCAAAATACTTCGTTACTGCTACGACAGACAGTGAATCCAATGAATTGATAATAGAAAATGAAGAAATTGTGAAAATAAATGAAACAATTTATACATTCAAACAGAATACAGACTTAAAAAAAATTTGAAAAAGACAAATTTGTGCATTTACTCTAAAAATTGTATTCAAATTAAAAACAGTAAAGACCAACTTATAGAAATTGAAAAAGGATTGTTATTACTTAAAAATTATAAGAACATCTCAAGTACATGATATCTCAAGTACATGTGACGAAAGAAAAATTAGAATAAATGGAAATTATTTACTTAATTTTAATAATTGTAAACTAAGTATTGGAAATGAGATTTTTACTAATGAAAAAGAAGTATTTGAAGAAAAATTTGTAATACCAAATGAAAATATTTGAAATTCTACAAAAAGACAATTAACATTTGATGAAATCTTACTGAAACAAGAAGAAAATATAGAACATATAAAAGAACTATAATTTTCCAGAAAAACTCATGTAATATACAATATCTGCATTCTATTAACTATAATTTTTGTAATCATAATTATTGTAATTTGTATTAATTGTAAAGTATATAAGCTAAGAAATAGAATAATCATAACTCAGGAGAGTCATGAATCAAAGGGGGGGCGAGTTATGTCGGAGTCAGCGACCGCCGACACACCGAACGTCAACACATTGACCCCACCGGCCGTTTCCAATTTAGAGATAATTCCAAGAAGCGATTTCCGGCCAGCCAGCAGAATTCAGTATAGTCTTGCGAAATCATCAAATGGACTTTTCCCAGACGCTGAACTTGATACGAAGTCAGGTGCAATGTTCTCCCACCGTATCAAGGTCAGCAGGTATAATCGAACATAGATTTAAGATTTTAGTTTGTCAGTGTTTAGCCAACTCTCGATAAATAAAGTGAATAATAAAATAAAATAAAATTGTGAGTTTTTTTGTTTTCTTTTTAAAAAGGCAATCGGCAAATGACTCGATCTAACTCGCGCGCCTAATCAAATTCAGTTGAGTGCAGTGGAAAAAAAAAAAATTAAATAAAAAAAGAAACATAAACACAATTCAGTGCCGGTGCATCCCATCTTATCACCCCCACTCACTCGCTGTTGCGCTTCTTCGTTACCGCAATTGGAGCATGTGCTATGTATGTACATACTTCAAGTTGCGATGACTGAGAGAGTGTAATATTTGATGCATAACGGACTGTGAATGCTTATCCGAATAGTGGACCTTAGGTGATTGTCGTTTGGGCATAGCACCTGCGACATTTTTTTTGGAAAACTATTTATTGGATCTACACTTGACAGCTTCGCTTAGTTACGACAGAGTTGTGTCTTTTTATGTTTCTATGTTCTAGTGATGAGGGAATTTAGGGTTGATCTTACCAACATTCGTGGGCTTCGAATGAATTTTTTTGATTGGTACGCCCACGCCCATTCTCATAAACCAGCTGTTTTGGCACTAAGTGAAACACAGGTAGTTGAAGAATCTTCCGATTTGAAACTGCCTGGATATAACTTAGTGTCATTATTCTTTCCCCACCGTGGCCTCGCCATATACGTCCGTAGTGATATTGCTTACCAATTTCCACCACAGTATGGCCACTGTTCCAACCCGGAATTTAATTTCAAATCGCTAAAATTCACCGTCCGTAAGCAAATAATTCACTACTGCTTTATTTATAGAAGCCCTAGTGAGGACAGCAACTCAACTTTTGACGAATTTGATGCGCTATCCGATTCCATCACTCGAATTGTCTCCTTAGACCCTTCATACTGAAATCGTCATTGCGGGCGATTTCAATATACGCAATTCGGATTGGCTTCAACATTCTGGCCAAACAACACCCGAAAGAAGGTATGTTGAACTTTCCGCTGAGGTAAACAATTTGACTCAGCCTGCACGTATACTGGACATTGAAAGTCATTCCGCCAACACTTTGGACTTGTTTCTTACTTCGCACACTGATAAATACACTATTGATGTCTTAGCGCCTCTAGGTCGGTCTGACCATAATATCGTATCAGCTAAATTCTCGTACTCCGAAAACTCAGTTAAAGAAAAAACTCCTAAAAGAAAAGTATGGCAATACGAGAAAGCCAACTGGGGCGGCCTTAATAGCTTCTTTAGGAGTTTTAACTGGTCGCTATTCTTCCTCGATATCGAGGTGGATGCCGCTGCTGATATGATTACTAACACTACGCTTAGGTATGAATGACTTTATTCCTAACAGAATAAAGAGAATTAAACCTAAGGCAAACTCGTGGTTTGACCAGAGCTGTAAAGAGGCTATCAGGTTGAAGAAGTAAGTTTTCAGTCTTATAAAGCCAATAAATTTAAGGAAAACCGAAAGAAGTTTAAACAAACCAGAAAAGACAGCAATGCCCATATTCGGCGTGTAAAATTCTTACATGACCAAAAATTGGGGCAAAAAATCCTACAATGTCCCGAAGGTAGTAAAAATGTTTGGTCTTTCGTCAAAAATATTAAAAATTCTGCCTCGTCTGCCATCCCCACGCTCATTTACAATGGCATTCCAGCTGTCAGCTCCTTAGACAAAGCCAATCTGCTTGCTGCTCACTTTGCAGCGAGCTCCACGCTGCCAGATAATTCTTTGTATCCACTTTCGCACTCGTACATTTGCAGGAGTACTCAAAGGTCTTAACATACACAAATCCGCTGGTCCAGATGGTATCCCCCCTATAGTTCTGAAGAGGTGTTCTTCTACTCTGGCAAAACCTCTGCGTAAGCTTTTCTGTCTATCCTACTTTTCAAGGCTCTTTCCGAGTAGATGGAAAACAGCATTTGTCCAGCCCGTCCCCAAAAAAGGCGAATCTTCCTCCCCGTCCAATTACCGACCCATTGCACTTACGTCCCTTCTTTCCAAAGTCATGGAAACGCTAATAAATCGTCAGCTTATGAAATATCTCGATTCACGAAAACTCCTTAATGACCGGCAGTATGGTTTTCGTAGCAACAGGTCCACTGGTTATTTGATGGCATATCTCACCGAGAAGTGGAACCAATCTCTCCATCACTTCGGTGAAACCAAGATGGTTGCGCTTGATATTTCAAAAGCATTTGACAGAGTTTAGCATCAGGCTCTTTTGTCGAAAATGCGTGCATATGGCATCGATAAGTCTCTTCTTCAATGGATTAGAAATTACCATTCGGGGAGTTCAATACAAGTTGTTTTGAACGGCTTCAGGTCTGCAATTCACCAAATAAATGCTGGTGTTCCCCAATGCTCTCTTTTGTCTCCGACTCTCTTTCTTATTTTTATAAATGATCTCTTGTCTGCAACTTCTAATCCAATTCATTCCTTCGCTGATCACAGTACCCTCAGTTTTTCATATTCGTTCCCTAACTCACGTCCTTGCTCTTCGGCCGTAGAAGGGGAACGGCAACGTATGTTAAGCACATTAAATTCCAACCTGGACAGCATAATTAAATGGAGTTCAACCAACAGAGTGGAATTTAATGCTTCCAAAACACAATGCTGTCTTCTGTCTCTCAAGCGATGGTACTTGCATCATTGAAACCGAAAGACTTGCCATTCTCGGTACGTGTATTAATAACCATCTTCGATGGAATGATCACATATTCGAGGTCGCCAAAAATGCTGCAAAATGTCTAGGATTCCTTAAACGGTGCAAGAAATATTTTACCCCGTCTGATCTGGCCTGAATTTATAAGGCATTCATCCGCCCTAAGCTGGAATATAACGCCCATATCTGGTCTGGTGCACCCAAGACCGTTTGCACATTTTTGATAGGGTACAAAATCGGGCGTTAAAACTTATAGGTGATAGATACATTGTGAATTCCATTCATTCACTAGAACATCGGAGAAATGTTTCCTGTCTCTCCCTGTTTTATCGTTTTTTCCACAAAAAATGCTCCAGCGAAATAGCCAGTTGCATTCCTCCCCTTCAAAATTTCACCCGCAATATCCGACATGCTTCGAATGCACATCAGTTTACCCTAAAGCCAAACTTCGGTCGTACTGTCAAATATAGGGATTCATTTATAAGCCGAACAACACGAATGTGGAACGATCTACCAGACTCTGTATTTCCCCATCACTACAACCTTCAAACATTCAAAGCCAACGTGCATAGGTATCTCCTCTGTTCCTCTTCCCCCTTTCCCTGACGCCCGTGCCCTGAAACAATTAAAGGGTACTAATACCTTTAGCGCGCGCAGATTATAAAAAAAATCTACTCTACCAAGAGCTTAAGAGAGGTAGATTCACTAAAAGAAGAAAACAAGGCTCTAAAGAACTCACTTTCGCAATAGGAACGCAAAGTTACCCCACCCTGTGCAGCTAGTGCCAAATATCACACGAAAGAAGAAGAGCTAGCACGTGAAACAAATTGGCTCTCAAAGAAAAGACCCAGCAAAAAAAGGGAGAGCCTGCTCTTTACCCGAAATTGAGCCACGATCTCTCTAACTACTTTGAAATCAACAGTACGGTTTTGGACATCTATTGGTTTAGCTTTAATTGTGGAATGAAATGCATTGTTTTAGTAGAGTATTACCAAGGAAGCTTAAACATCTGTTTTGTGATGCGGATTTTATTTTCTATATTAAGCGTTCTAATTCTTTCGGTCAAAGAATTGTTCAACCTCTCTACATCATCATTTTCTGTGCGATTATTCGGTTTGACGAAATGTATCTCTATACCTTCATTCTTACAGAATTGTCTTACATTAATGCTATTGAACTCGTTGTCGAAGAATAGTTTTCTCATTTTTCCCTTAATTGAAAGTAATTGTCTAAGTTTTTCTATTAATGTTCTATAGTTTCTATCTTCAAGTAAAAAACTGACGCATGTTTGGAAAATTTATCAATAAAATTTATAAAATTGTGAATACTATTTGTATAACCGTCTACGTGAATTAATTCATTTATGTCGTTCGGGGTTTCTGTAATTTGGAATTTATTTTTAATTGGATTTCTGTCATACATAGCAGCAGTACAAATATCAAAATTGTTTATTACCTTATTTATTAAAATTTTAAGATTTAGAAAATATAACTTAGATTTCATCCCTTCATAATTACCGAATGACCTGATTCTAATTTGTGAAACAAAGATTGTTGTTTCAAGGCCTATTCTTCATCTTTAAGGTCTCTCCCTAAGAAACTACATTTTACAAATTTTAGGTGGGGGTTCGTCAGTTCAATTAATTTTCTCTGCACAATATTGTAAAGAGGATCACACAATTCACAGTAAATGTCAATTTTCCTCTGTCTTTGAATGAGTTTCACCGACTGGTGACTCTTTGTTTCGACTGTGCTATACTTACATTTGTATGTATTTATATGTAAGTATGTAAGTTTTTATTTTTCCTATAATAAGTTAAATCAAGAGGTTTTATTTCTTTAAGCCTTCATAATTGACTTTCGTTATTCAGTAGTTTTTTTGTATCTAAGTTCATATGCTCTTCTAGCTTTTCTTTGTGTTGCATGTTTTAGAATTTCCGAATTTACACCTTTTACCTTCAGATGAAGATTAGTATTTCTTATGTACCAAGGTGAATTTACTATATTTCTAAGCACCTTATTTCGGAATGGTTGTATTTTGTCTATGTTTATCTTTTTGGTACAACCCCATAGATAAATTCCATATGTCCTTGCTGGTTTCAGAATTTGATTATATAAAAGCACTTTATTTCCAATTGATACGGATGAGTTTCTTCCTATCAGCTAGTGCAGTTTTTTCTATATTTGATTTCTAACTCTTCTTTTTTTCTTTTTTACGTGCTGTATCCATCTCAGCTTTGCATCTAGAGTCATTCCTAAATATTTCGCTATATTAGCGCATGTAACTATTTTTTTGGTTTATAATAATTGGTATATATACAATTTTTTTGTTAGTAAAGTTAACATGGACTGACTTGGACTCGTTTAATTTGATTCTCCACTTTTTAGTCCATTCACATGTTTTGTTTATGCGAATTTGTAGTTTTTCTGTGGATTCTTCATCGGTTCTTCCTACTGCTAGTATTGCTGTATCATCTGCAAATGTTGCCATAGTATAGTTCTCTAGTTTAGGAATATCACTAGTATATATTAGGTGCGCAACTGAGTTCTTGATGAAAATGCAACTTTATTGTGAAAAAATGGTTACAAATGAATCATTCAAAGTATTGCCCATCGCTAGCTCCAACTTTTTCCCATCTTTCTGGCAGAGCTCGAATACCGTTACGGTAAAAGTGTTCATCTTTTGAGGCTATCCACGAATCAAGCCATTTTTTGATATCTTCATATGAGCGGAACTGCTGATCAGCCAGACCATGTGCCATCAAACGGAACAAGTAATAATTGGATGGCACAATATCTTGGGAATATGGCGGGTGGGGTAGGACTTCCCATTTGAGTGTTTCCAGGTAGGTTTTAACGGGTTTGGCAACGTGAATCATGCTGTAGAATCACTTTTTCGTGCCTCTGCTCGTATTGTGGCCGTTTTTCGCGCAGTGCTCGGCTCAATCGCATCAATTGAAATCGATACCATTCCCCAGTGATGGTTTCGTTGGGTTTCAATAGTTCATAATAAATGACACCAACCTGGCCCCACCAAATACATAGCATAATATTCGCAGTGTGAATATTCCGCCGAGCCGACGACGTAAAAGCATAACCGGGCAGTCCCCATGACTTTCTTTTCTTTGGGTTGCTGTAATGAATCCATTTTCCATTACCTGTTATGATGCGATAAAGAAACCCTTCCTTTTTTTTGCCATTGGAGCAGTTTTTCACGGTTCAACACGATTATTTGGCACAAAATCAGATATTTTCATACAACCAAAAGTATATGGCGCCAAAACAAAATCGCTAATGTGTCAAAACTGTTTGTTTGCCATATGTCTAAGCTCGGTTCATGACGTTTTGGATATCTCAAAATCGACCAACACTTACTGCTGGTGCCATCTATTGACAAACTTAACTAACTGAACTTAGTTGCGCACCTAATAACAAGTATAATATTGTGCCCAGTACACTACCTTGCGGTACGCCGGCCTTTATTTCCCTTAGTTTTGAATAAGTATCTGTTGTTTTATTTTAAAATGTCTTCCATCTAGATATGATTTAAGAATGGAAGCATACTGATTTGGCAACATACATCTCAGTATATACATAAGTCCTTCGTGCCATACTTTATCAAAAGCCTGCGCCACATCCAAGAATACAGCCGAGCAAACTTTCCTTTTTTCTAGTGCTTCTTCGGTTTTATTCGTAATTCTGTGTACTTGTTGCATCGTAGAGTGCTGCCTTCGAAAACAAAATGGATGGTTCGGAATCAGCTTTTTTCTTTCAATTATTTTATTTAAACGTTTTGCGAGTACTTTATTTGGTGGCTTACCGGGATTAGGAATCATTAGGACGTCAGCAACCTTCCACAAACTAGCCACATGTTTAAGCTTAAATGTAGCATTTTTAAATTTGTTATTTTAGTTATTGCCTTCCTTAGTAAGTTTTTTAGTACGACAATAGATGTAAGGTCATATCCAGGACTTTTCTTTGTATTTATTTCATGCTTAATTAAGTTGCATATTTCGTTAGGAGTTATGAGCAGAATTCCTTCGCTTTCTTCTTCTGAAGGTCCTATAACGAAGGTTGTATATTTTCATTTTCAACTAGTGGTTTAAATATATTCTCTGAAGAGAATGGCTTTGTCCTCATCGCTTCTTACCCAGTTTCCATCAGTTGCTTTAATTGGAGGTATTTGCACAGTAGGCTGTTTTAATCCTTTTTTTGCTTTTCATAGAGAGTAATTTGTTACGTATTCAGCTGTTAACCCCCTGAGGTACCTTTTCATTGAAACTTCTTTAAATTTTTTAATTTCTGTTCGTAGTTGTTGACAGAGGTTGTTTAGCTTGACTTTATGTTGTGGAGCTCTTATTTTTTGTCATCTTGCTCGTCTTTTATCTGCTACTAAATCTTTTATTTCTCTCGTGTGGTTTTTTTTTTGTGTTCTTTCTATTTAGTAAGGGGGTGCTTTCCCAGGCCGATTACTGAATATCGCTGACCAACTTATGCAGTTCTTTTTCTATATTAGTTTTGGCAATACCTGTTAAGTTCAGCTTGCAGGCTTGCCAATCTGTTCTGTTATTTGTTAAGGTTTTAATATATTTATTTTTAATTATATGTTCACTCATTTGGAGAATTATAGGTGAATGGAGAGAGAGAGCTTAGATACTCGAACTCATCTATTGTATGCTTGACAAATTTTTAATTATGAAAAAATCAAAGAGATCTTGTATCTTATTTTCGTCTGTAGGCCAGAACGTGGGCCTTTTTGTCGAGAGAATTTGGCACTAATGTTTTTGAATAGCAGCATAAAGTTCTTTTCCTCTCGTTGCTGTTAATCTGGATCCCCGGTTAACATTTTTGGCATTAAATCTCCACCTATTATGTATCTGTTTCCTATTTTTTAAAAGAAATCTGAATATTGTACTATGCGAGCTACGGCTCGAGTAGATAAAACAATATTCTGTGAAATTATTTCTTTATTTTCTAGTCTATAGAACAATTCAGGTTCACACTATACTATTCTTCGCAATTCTTTTCTTACAATGTCTCTTTCCTCTCAAATCACTTATCTCCTTTCTTCTACTTAATTCACAAATCCAAACTAATTACTTCTTCTTGTTAAATCTCAACTTTCAATTTATCACAAAATTACAACTTCGCCCATTATCACTTTTCTAATCTCTTCGCCACGGTTCTAAACCAACTGTGTCTTTTTTGATCGCCATCTGTCCTTATATAGCAGAAGTTTCTGATAGCCAGAAACTTCTAGCAAATTCTTCGACCACTGGTACAAGAGAAATAATTCTTGCAGTTATAATTCCCTTTTATCCCTGATATTATTCGTCTCTTTCGTTGACATGAGCTGTGGAGACTTCGTCCCAGACACGAACCTCGAATGAAAGGACAGTTCGAACCAAAATTCTGCCAGAATGAAATAGTCACTTCGGAATTTGCTGCATAGTCGTAGGAGCGTAGTTATTATTATGCTACACTGCCCCCTCTTAGACGTGTTCGTCCCGAACAAGTGCATCCTCATTTCGGCCATTGTATCGACTCAGTCGGTCCACATGAACCACTTTCATTTTGGCCCTCGGTCCTCGCTGGATGCGGTAGACAACATCGTTGATGCGGGTTACTATTCTGTAGGGACCTTCCCAGTTCCGCTGTAATTTAGGTGATTTCCCCTTTTGGCGATGGGGATTATACAGCCACACCAGATCTACTTCCTGGAATCCTGACGTTGTTGCCTTGGCATCATACCTGGTCTTCATGCGGTCGCTCGTCATCTTAATCTGGCTTCTGGTCCTTTGCTGTATGTCCCTAAGCCTTTCCCTAAGGTCCGCCACGTACTCTTCTTCATTTCTGGGCTCATTGGTAGGAGATCCAAATTTCACCTCACTGGGTAAACGAGCTATTCCACCAAATAAGATTTCGAACGGCGTATGTCGAGTAGTGCTATGCACGGCACTTCTATAGGCCATCAAAAACAAGGGAATCTGCCGGTCCGAATCCCGTTGGTATTCACCTACGACCTTCGAGAGATGTTCGTCCAAAGTCCTATTGAAACGCTCCACCATACCGTCCGACTGTGGATGAAGCGGGGTTGTCCTTGTCTTTTTGATTCCGAGTAGTTGACACATCTCTTGGAAGATTCTTGACTCGAAGTTCCGCCCTTGGTCAGAATGCAATTCCAAGGGCACACCGAATCTGCTAACCCAATTGTAGACGATCTGCTCCGCCACGGTTCTGGCTTCTTGATTAGGGATTGGAAACGCTTCCGGCCACTTACTGAAGTAGTCCATCACTACGAGTATATACCGATTACCATTGTCGGTTTCCGGAAAGGGCCCTGCGATGTCAATGGCGATTCGTTCGAAAGGTGCCCCACGTTGTATTGGTGCATCTTACCTCGAGTTTTGATTCTCGGACCCTTGCTAGCTGCACACACGTCGCATTTTCTGCACCAGTCTTCGATATCTTCCTTCGCTTTTAACCAATAAAAACGTTCTCGTACCTTTTCTAGCGTCTTATTCACTCCCAAGTGGCCTCCGGTCGCCCCGCCATGCATTTCCTGTAACACCTCCTTGACCCTCGTCCGCGGTACGACAAGCTGCATTACAAACGACTTTCCGTCGGAGGATTCCCATTTTCTTCACAGAACACCTTCTTGGACATGGAGGGAGTCCCACTGCGCAAAATATGCCTTTAAGGTCGGGCTTCTGTGAGAGATGTCCTGATGATCCGGTTTCTCCATGTTTTCCCTCCAGGCCAGAATCGGCTCGATATCCGGGTCTTCCTTCTGAGCGTTCCGGATCTCATCTACGCTCCAGCCGGCGATAGATTCGGATCTCATTCTTTGGATGGAAACCAGCTCCCGTTCTTCCTGACGCGCACAATGTTTACAATCCGTCCTGCATGGTCTCCGGGACAGTGCATCCGCATTAGAGTGGAGTTTTCCTTTACGATGCTGTATTTCGTAGTCGTAGATTTGCAGCCTTTCGATCCATCTTGCGACCTGACCCTCAGGACTCTTGAACTGTAATAGCCATTTTAAGGCTGCATGGTCTGTGCGAAGAACGAACTTCCTCCCATAGAGGTATTTGTGAAAATGCTTCGTAGCCAAGATCAAAGCTAGAAGTTCTCTCCTTGTCACGCAGTAGTTCCTTTCTGGCTTAGAGAGCACTTTGCTAAAGTACGCAACCACCTTCTCTTGACCGTCATGCACCTGGGAGAGTACGGCTCCTACCCCGACATTACTAGCATCTTCATCCACAATGAACGTTTCCCCGGGAGTGGGGTAAGCCAGTATCGGGGCATCGCATAGCCGTTGTTTAAGTGCCTTGAAGCTCTTCTCGCACTCAATTGACCATTTGAATTGTTTTCCCTTTTCCGTCAACTGGTGCAGGCTCTTTGCGATCCCGGCAAAATCCTTCACGAACCGTCTGTAGTAGGTGGCTAGGCCCAGGAGGCTCCTTAGTTGGTGTTTGTCTTTGGGGACTGGCCAGTTTTTCACCGCTTCGACCTTCTCTGGATCGGTTCTCACTCCTTTCGCTGAAATTATGTGTCCCAGGTACTTGACTTCCGCTCTAAACAGGGCGCACTTCTTGGGGTTGAGCTTCAGGTGGGCACTTCGAAGCCTTTGAAACACATCCCTTAGATTGTTTCGGTGTTGCGCAAACGTTTTTCCAACGACGGTGACAACATCCAAGTATACCAAACAGGTTTTCCATGTTAACCCTTGCAGGACACATTCCATCAATCGCTCGAAAGTCGCCGGAGCATTGCACAGCCCGAATGGCATTACCGTGAATTGCCATAGCCCATTTCCTGCGGTGAAGGCGGTTTTCTCCCGGTCTTCTGGATGGATCTGTACCTGCCAGTAGCCACTCTTCAAGTCGAGAGTGGAAAACCATCGGGCTCCTGATAGTGTGTCTAGCGTGTCGTCAATCCGTGGCAGAGGATAGCTGTCTTTCTTGGTGACATAAATGAGCTGCCGATAGTCCACGCAGAACCGCGTGCTGCCATCTTTCTTCTTAACCAGTACAACCGGTGATGCCCACGGACTTTTGGAACTTTCAATCAGACCTTCTTTCTCCATTGCCGACACCATCTCTGCAACTTCTGTCTGCTCTGCCAATGGAAGGCGCCTAGCAGGCTGACGAATTGGTCTAGTATCACCAGTGTCTATTCGATGTTGTACCAGGTGTGTTCGGCCGTATTCTCCGTCCTGTGAGGCAAATACATCAGCGTACTCATTGATAAGATTCTCTGCCATAGTTCGCTGCTCCTGATTCAGCTCACTGGACTGGAGAATCGTCTCTCTCGTTTCTGCTGTCCAAGGTGATGGGAGAGGTTTTGGAGCATCACGATCAGATATTGTTGCGACAGCGGTAATCGGCGTGCATTTTCCAGTCACCTCCCCTCGCCTTAGTTTGACAGTGTGTGGTCTTGCGTTCAAAACCCTCACTGGAACGATGGTGTTCTTTGCTTCGACTAACGTCTTTCCCACGATGTAGTCTTGAGAATTCTTCTCTGGGTCTGGTTCTACTGTGTAGAATCTGTGGCTCCCAAGATCACCTTCCAGCTTCGTCCAAATGATTGTCTCTGAAGACGGCGGCAAAACTTCGTCTTTGCTGATGACTGTCCTGAGAGTTACGGCATTTTCGTTTCCGTACACCATCGGAATCTCCACATTTCGATACCTCAGTACTTGCATCCCGATGTCCAAGATTACTTCATTTACTTTCATGAAGTCTATTCCGATGATGCACTCGTCGCATATATCTGCCACCAGAAACGCATGAGAGAACGTCAGTCCTGCCAGAGTAACCGTAAGACGAACTTCTCCAAATACCTTCGCCATTTCCCCTGTTGCAGTCTTCAGGCAGTAGCTGTTGGTGTTGTGCAGCCAGGAGCTTTTGACGATATCTCTTCTTACAATGGAGGCAGTGGCACCTGTGTCGATGGTGGCTACGCACTTCTTCTTGTTGATTAGTGCCTCCACTGTCAGGCTCTTGTTATCCCGTTTGGTTTGCGAAACTTGAATGGTGGTCCTGGGGGCCTCGATTCCAGTAACCCACTTCTGCCCCGCGAAGTTGGTCCTTACGCATTTCCCGACTGCTGGTTTTGGGAAGTCTGACTGACAGCCAGATGCTTCCTCTCTGCTTCTCCTACTTCCGCAATGTGGACAATTTCCTCGTCTAGGTGCACTTCTGCACTGCCGTTGTAGGTGTCCGGTTTGGTTGCAATTCCAGCAACGGATTTGACTTCCGCGAGCTTTGTCTTCATCCATGACGGCTGTTCTCTGACATAAGCATTCCACGACGGACATTTCCCTGACACGGTGTATTCCCTGGTATGCTTGGTCCGCAGCCTTCATTGACAAAGCGAATGCCAATGCCTCGGGGAGTGTTCGCTTTTCAGCCATCCTTACTGCCATTTGCAGTTGTCTGTCCCCTATGGCCTGAATAAAAGCTTCCACCGCCATTTCGTTGATAAGTTCCTCACCGGCTTTAGGATATGAAAGATGGGCTAGTCGCTCTATATCCGCTTGCAACTGTTGGAGCGTTTCCCCCTTTTCTGGACTCGACTACGCAGCTGAACCTTGTACACCTGCTGCATGTGTTCATCCCCAAACCGCATCTCGATAGCCTGAACCAGAGAGTCGTAGTTCTGCTGTTTATCTTCCGGGATGGTCTGCAAGAGCTCCGCAGCTGGACCCCTCAGTGCAAGTGTGAGTGCAATAGACTTCTCTTCATCGTCCCAGCTATTGGTCATTGCGGCCGCTTCGAATTGCCTTTTATAAATTGGCCATGATGTTTGACCATCGAAGATAGGAGGCTGCATCTCCTTTCTTCTCAGACGGTCAGTGGAATATTCCCGTGCTTTCTGTCTCTTCACGTTGCTGAGCTCCTTAGCAAGATTTTCGACTTGCTTTCCTACTCTCTCGAATTGCGTATCCACTTTTTCAAACTGAGTCTCTATCTTCCCGAACTGAGTTTCATGTTTCTCAAAATTTTCATCGAATCTAGTTTCGACTTTTTCGAGTTGCGTCTCGACCTTCTCGATTTTCTCTTCGATCACTTCGAATTTGGATTCCAAGTTCTTGTTTTGCTCATCAAGTTTACTTTCCAGAGCATCTAGGGAATTCTTTTGCTCGTCCATCTTAAGTTCTAGAGAATTCTTTTGTTCGTCCAGCTTAAGTTCTAGAGAATTCCTTTGGTCGCCCATTGCTTTCTTTTGTTCGTCCATCGCTTTCTTTTGTTCGTCCAGCTTAAGTTCTAGAGAATTCCTTTGATCTTCTATTGCTTTCTTTTGTTCGTCCATGACTAACTAAGTTGGAGGAGCAGACTTGTTATACCCGGGTCGGCTGCTGTACTTGCTGGTTCCTCTTCCACGTCAAACTCTATGTCATGCGGATTTTCACCTTCCTGCGTTACTGCTTCTTCCAGACGAATCAGTAGGGCATCTTTTCCCCCAGTTGTGTCGAGATTCCGCTTACTGAGTTCTGCCTTTAGTTGACTTATAGTTAGTTTTCCCAATTTGCGACCCATTTTGCGCAACTAATTAACTCAACACAGAAATGGTTTTTTTTTTTTTTTTTTTTTTTTTTGCCTTGTGCAATTTCACACCACGGAAATAGTTATTCACAGAATAAGTTTTATCCCGCTTCTGACACCAATGTACTATGCGAGCTACGGCTCGAGTAGATAAAACAATATTCTGTGAAATTATTTCTTTATTTTCTAGTCTATAGAACAATTCAGGTTCACACTATACTATTCTTCGCAATTCTTTTCTTACAATGTCTCTTTCCTCTCAAATCACTTATCTCCTTTCTTCTACTTAATTCACAAATCCAAACTAATTACTTCTTCTTGTTAAATCTCAACTTTCAATTTATCACAAAATTACAACTTCGCCCATTATCACTTTTCTAATCTCTTCGCCACAGTTTAAAAATTACTGTTCCTTTCTCAATCGCCATCTGTCCTTATATAGCAGAAGTTTCTGATAGCCAGAAACTTCTAGCAAATTCTTCGACCACTGGAACAAGAGAAATAATTCTTGCAGTTATAATTCCCTTTTATCCCTGATATTATTCGTCTCTTTCGTTGACATGAGCTGTGGAGACTTCGTCCCAGACACGAACCTCGAATGAAAGGACAGTTCGAACCAAAATTCTGCCAGAATGAAATAGTCTCTTCGGAATTTGCTGCATAGTCGTAGGAGCGTAGTTATTATTATGCTACAATAATCTTCTTTTTTAATTGAATGTTTTGGAGGTTAGCAACGATATTAATTTTTTCATGATTAACTTTTATACACACTGCTGTAGCTTGTATTTTTTCTGTAATATACTTCAACTCCTCATATTGTTGGATATGATTTTTTACTATTTTTACGCTTCCACCCTTAGCTGTGTTTTAAGGGTGAGCGGCCTGGTAGATTTTGTAGATTTTAGATTTTGTTTGCGTGTGTTTTGTAAAATGGGTTTCTGAAATAAGACAAATGTCTCTGTTATTTTGTGCAAGAATCACCTGCAATTCATGTTGTGTTGCAGGAGACCGTTTGCATTAAAACATATCACTTTGTGATTTTGATACATGATACTTTCTCGTTGGTATTTTCTAACTTTTAAAGCCGCTTATCTCATAGGATGCTGTTTTTTATGTGCAAGCACTTGAGCGTATGACATTATGGTATTTAGTTTTTTATTTAAGATATTCTGCAGTTCCGTGGCAACAACGCACCCCCGATAGCTTGCGGGGTGGGGTTTCCCGCAGTGCACGCACTTAGGCTGCTCATTTTGGGGCTTTGCACATTGTGTTGTGTGGTGTTTTCCAGCGCATTTCACACATCTTGCCTGTCTATTGCAGTATTTTTGCGTATGCCTGGCATTGCTTGCATTGGGGTACCAATTTCTATTTTTTAAGAGGTTCAATTTCACCTCTACATTCCAGAATGTTTTTGATTTGATAAACCTTTTCTATTTCTTCTCTGCACTGCACAGTGTTAACATAAGCATGTTTGGAAGATCCAAATTTTCCCGCTTGAGCTTAATTGTAGCATCAATAATCTTGAAACCTATAGATTTTAGATTTGTAGTTATATTTTCAGGCATGCAGATTTTAAGCCTTGTTTGCTTATTTTCGTAGGAGTGCCAAGTTTTCTTCATTTAGTAAAGCTGTGACATTTCTATAGGTTTCTCCGTCTTCGAGATTTAGTCATATTGTAGCATAATAATAACTACGCTCCTATGTCTATGCAGCAAATTCCGAAGTGACTTTCCATTCTGGCAGAATTTTGGTTCGAACTGTCCTTTCATTCGAGGTTCGTGTCTGGGACGAAGTCTCCACAGCTCATGTCAACGAAAGAGACGAATAATATCAGGGATAAAAGGGAATTATAACTGCAAGAATTATTTCTCTTGTACCAGTGGTCGAAGAATTTGCTAGAAGTTTCTGGCTATCAGAAACTTCTGCTATATAAGGACAGATGGCGATCAAAAAAGACACAGTTGGTTTAGAACCGTGGCGAAGAGATTGGAAAAGTGATAATGGGCGAAGTTGTAATTTGGTGATAAATTGAAAGTTGAGAGTGAACAAGAAAAAGTAATTAGTTTGGATTTGTGAATTAAGTAATTGAAAGGAGATAAAGTGATTTGAGAGGAAAGAGACCTTGTAAGAAAAGAATTTGCGAAGAATAGTATAGTGTGAACTTGAATTGTTATATAGACTAGAATATAAAGAAATAAATTTCACAGAATATCGTTTTATCTACTCGAGCCGTAGCTTGCATATTACAATATATTATTTTTCCTGATGATTTTTAGATCGAAATTTCCTAGCTGTGTAACTGATTTTATCTTTTCATACAGATTATCATAGCTAATTACCTTTCTTTTTCGATTTCTTTTGGGAGTTTAATTCTGCCGATTCTGTAACTTTAGGGGGAGGAATTGAATTGATAAGTTTCCTCTTTTTTACTCTTTGAGTATCTCTAATCCACTATGTTTCTTTTGCCAATTCTTCTTAATCTGTTGCATATATTAGTTTTTCCACATTTTGCTGAGGAGTGCTGTGAATATCTTGAATATTCTCTGGCTGTTTGTTTAGTAATTCATTTTCTTTCGATTTTAATTTATTTTCTACGTTTGTTATTATATATATAATTGCAAGTTTTTTGTTGTTTGGTTTAAATTTCTATTCAAATTATTTGCTTCTATTAACGCATTGTTTACTTGCATTAATTCTTTTTGTAGTCTTTGCTTATTTTGAGAAATACTTTGATTTTGGTTGATTGTAGTAAATAGTTTCTGTTAACTTACCTTGCCTTTTTGCTTGTCTTAATTTTTTAATTTTTTAATTTCTTCTATTTAGCTGATGTTACTTCTGACACATGAGGTTCAGAAGTTGGTGCGGTGCACTCCACTGGCGGGGTGGCATATTTATTCGCCCGTACTGTGGTCTTACTTATTGTAAAAATAAGTTGCATACTCACAGGTTGTAGGCGTTTTTGTATTACTATGTTCGTGTTTTAACTATAGGGGCTTTTAAAAGTACAACTTATTCACACGAGCCCGATTTTATTTAATTATTTATATATTTAGAGTTCAAAGATCACTATCGAAATGTCCACAGAAGCACCTTCCTTTTGGTTTCAATACAAACCAGCCTGAAAACTAAAATACTTGGCAGGAACCAATGTATTTCAGTGATCAGTGATGTAGGAGCAGCTGATGTTTCGATTTGTATGGAACACGAATGTATTACCGCACTTTACACTTTGAATTTTATTGCTTTGACACAGATCACTTGTATTACAACTTCTCTTATGCAGTGTTTGCGCATACCCCATACATAGTATTTGGATGTGGTCATTATTATTTTCTTCTTGAGAGCGAACTATTGAGTTTTCTAGAGATTCATTGGAATTAATATGCCCTTAATGTAATATATCTTAGCATCATATTCACCCAATTGCATCAGCCATCGTAGGAGCCTTGGGTTGATATTTTGACCAATTTTTTTGGTTTGCAACCATTTAATAGGTTGATTCCTTGCAGGTCAAATTCCTTGTCAAATAAATGAGGTCGAAAATATTTTATACCCCAGACGATAGCAAGTAGCTCTTTCTCAATCGTGGAGTAATTTTCCTCATGATCGTTGAGAGTTCTTGAAGCGTAAGAAACAGGATGACCATCTTCTGTTCAAACGGCTCCTAAAGCAAAGTTGTTTGAATCTGTTACTAGCTTAAATCTTCTACTGAAGTCTGGATACTTAATGAGATAATCTGTTATAATAGACTCTAGTTTTTCAAATGAGGTAATAAGGTTGAGATCATGGACATTAACTTCTGCATTTTTCTTTAAATATTTTACAAGTGGAAAGGCGATTTTAGCACAGGTTTTAATAAACTTTCTGTAGAATAAGGTGACACACAGAAATGACTTAATCTGTTTTTGTGTTGCAGGTAATTTTAAGTTTTGTATGAATTAAATTTTTTCCGCCTTAACTACTTGTGGAGTGAGGATATGGCTCAAATATTCCGCTTCTTCACTGAAAATTTACATTTATTAATTTGAGTTTTAACTCCAGCCTTTTTTAAGGTTTCAAAGTTTTTTCTTAAATTGCTTATATGTTCTTCCAAAGACGTGCTGAAGACAAGAATGTCATCCATATAAACGACACAAATCTTGTTTATGAACCCTCTTAAAATTGAATTCATAAGTCCTTGGAAGGTGGAAGGGGCATTTCTTAGACCGAATAGCATCCTAACGTATTCGAAGTGACCAAAAGGTGTCAAAAAAGATGTTTTTTTTCTGCCTTCGGGCTAAGATTTCATGAAATCCCTTATAGTCTAAAATCCCGCAGCAATTTTTAGGTGCGAGAGGTAACCAAAAAATAACCAGTTGAGTTGAAAGCTGGTGTAAGCATTATGTTAAAAACAAAAGTCTTGCAGGAAATTGTCGCGGCTTTAGTGAGTAATAGTGTGCTGAAAACAATTTTTTTTCAAAATTGAGATAATTGATATAACCAGTGAATGCTAACTTCATTGTATAGTGTATTTTTATTTGATCGCAGAAATGTTGGTCCAAGATGTTTCGAGTGTGGCAACGCTGTTGCCAGATCGATTTAAAATTTAAAAAAAATGTTTTCTTAATATATGACATAACCAAATATTAATCGCTACTAAAGTTAGAAAAGCAATGCCTCATAAAAGATATGAAGGTCCAAGACCATTTGAACGTGGCATACACTCTGCCAGACTGTTTCGAAATTCCAAAAAAATCTATTTTCGAAATAATTGTTATAACCAAAACTGGAGTATACCATAACGTTGATAATACTTCCCTGATTACAAATTGGTTGGTCCAAGGCCATTTCAAGGTGGATTACGCTCTCCCAGACTGTTTCGAAATTCTAAAAAAATCAATTTTCAAAATATATAACCAAACAAAATACATGCCAAAATATAGGCTAACGCGGCTTTCCCAACAACAGACCAGCCTAAAAGTTTTCAACCCTAAAACAAAACTGAACTATTTGTTATCTACAATACGAAAAGTCCGTATAATAGGAAACATTAAATAATTGGGAACTAGAGTAGCTGTGCCTAGAATCTAGTGTTGTCAGGGTTATTGAATCGCGTAGATTAAGCTGGGCACATCGAAAGAGAGTAGGTGTTGGCGATTAAAAGATTGCAGAACAGAAAGACGACACCAAGTGGCAGTTCTTCTATAACAACATGATTATAAGACAAACAACACTAAATTCGATGTTTTTTGTAACTATAATATTGTAGCATAATAATAACTACGCTCCCTAAAAGTATGATGCAACAAATTCCGAAGTGTCTTTTCATTTGAGGTTCGTGTCTGAAATTAGTCACCACAGCTCGGATAATATCCCGGATAAAAGAGAACAAGAGAGAATTATAACTGCACGAAATGATTGTCATCTTGGAATTATTACATCAGAATTTTTCTTGTTCCAGTGGTCGTAGAATTTGCTAGAAGTTTCTGGCTATCAGAAACTTCTGCTATATAAGGACAGATGGCGATCAAAAAGGGGCAGTAGTTTCTAAACTATGGAGAAGAGATTAGAAAAGTGATAATGGGCGAAGTTGTAATTTTGTGATAAATTGAAAGTTGAGATTTAACAAGAAGAAGTAATTAGTATGGATTTGAGAATTAATTTATTGAAAGGAGATAAAGTAATTTTAGAGGACAGAGACCTTGTAAGAAAATAATTGCGAAGAATAGTATAGTGTGAACCTGAATTGTTCTATAGCCGAGCAAATAAAGAAATAATTTCACAGAATATTGTTTCATCTACTCGAGCCGTAGCTCGCATATTACATTGGTGTCAGAAGTGGGATAAAACTTATTCTGTGGATAACTATTTCCGTGGTGTGAAATTGCACAATAAAAAAAAAAAAAAAAACATTTCTGTGTTGAGTTAATTAGTTGCGCAAAATGGGTCGCTAATTGGGAAAACTAACTATAACTCAACTAAAGGCAGAACTCAGTAAGCGGAATCTCGACACAACTGGGGGAAAAGATGCCCTACTGATTCGTCTGGAAGCAGCAATAAAACAGGAAGGAGAAAATCCGCATGACGTAGAGTTTGACGTGGGAGAGGAACCAGCAAGTACAGTAGCTGACCTGAATATAACAAGTCTGCTCCTGCAACTTAAGTCAGTCGTGGACGAACAAAGGAAAACAATGGTAGACCAAAAGAAGTCTCTGGAACTTAAGCTCGATGACTAAAAGAAAGCAATAGACGATCAAAAGAACTCTCTAGAACTTAAGCTGGAAGAACAAAAGAAAGCGATGGACGAACAAAAGAAAGCAATGGGCGACCAAAGGAATTCTCTAGAACTTAAGCTGGATGAACAAAAGAAAGCAATGGACGAACAAAAGAATTCTCTAGATGCTCTGGAAAGTAAACTGGATAAGCAAAACAAGAACTTGGAATCCAAATTCGAAGTGATCGAAGAGAAAATCGAGAAGGTCGAGACGCAACTCGAAAAAGTCGAAACTAGATTCGATGAAAATTTTGAGAAACATAAAACTCAGTTCGGGAAGATAGAGACTCAGTTTGAAAAAGTGGATACGCAATTCGAGATAGTAGGAACGCAAGTCGAAAATCTTGCTAAGGAGCTCAGCAACGTGAAGAGACAGAAAGCACGGGAATATTCCACTGACCGTCTGAGAAGAAAGGAGATGCAGCCTCCTATCTTCGATGGTCAAACATCGTGGCCAATTTATAAAAGGCAATTCGAGGCGGCCGCAATGACCAATAGCTGGGACGATGAAGAGAAGTCCATTGCACTCACACTTGCACTGAGGGGTTCAACTGCGGAGCTCTTGCAGACCATCCCGGAAGATAAACAGCAGAACTACGACTCTCTGGTTCAGGCTATCGAGATGCGGTTTGGGGATGAACACATGCAGCAGGTGTACAGGGTTCAGCTGCGTAGTCGAGTCCAGAAAAGGGGGGAAACGCTCCAACAGTTGCCGGCGGATATAGAGCGACTAGCCCATCTTTCATACCCTAAAGCCGGTGAGGAGCTTATCAACGAAATGGCGGTGGAAGCTTTTATTCAGGCCATAGAGGACAGACAACTGCAAATGGCTGTAAGGATGGCTGAAAAGCGAAGACTTCCCGAGGCATTGGCATTCGCTTTGTCAATGAAGGCTGCGGACCAAGCATACCAGGGAATACACCGTGTCAGGGAAATGTCCGTCGTGGAATGCTCATGCCAGAGAACAGCCGTCATGGATGAAGACAAAGCTCGCGGAAGTCAAATCCGTTGCTGGAATTGCAACCAAACCGGACACCTACAACGGCAGTGCAGAAGTGCACCTAGACGAGGAAATTGTCCATATTGCGGAAGTAGGAGAAGCAGAGAGGAAGCATCTGGCTGTCAGTCAGACTTACCAAAACCAGCAGTCGGGAAATGCGTAAGGACCAACTTCGCGGGGCAGAAGTTGGTTACTGGAATCGAGGCCCTCAGGCCCACCATTCAAGTTTCGCAAACCAAACGGGGTAACAAGAGCCTGACAGTGGAGGCACTAATCAACAAGAAGAAGTGCGTAGCCACCATCGACACAGGTGCCACTGCCTCCATTGTAAGAAGAGATATCGTCAGAAACGCCTGGCTGCACAACACCAACAGCTACTGCCTGAAGACTGCAACAGGGGAAATGGCGAAAGTGTTTGGAGAAGTTCGTCTTACGATTACTCTGGCGGGACTGACGTTCTCCCATGCGTTTCTGGTGGCAGATATATGCGACGAGTGCATCATCGGAATAGACTTGATGAAAGCAAATGAAGTAATCCTGGACATCGGGATGCAAGTACTGAGGTATCGAAATGTGGAGATTCCGATGGTGTACGGAAACGAGAATGCCGTAACTCTCAGTACAGTCATCAGCAATGACGAAGTTTTGCCGCCGTATTCAGAGATAATCATTTGGACGAAGCTGGAAGGTGATCTTGGGAGCCACCGATTCTACATAGTAGAACCAGACCCAGAGAAGAATTCTCAAGACTACATCGTGGGAAAGACGTTGGTCGAACCAAAGAACACCATGGTTCCAGTGAAAGTTTTGAACGCAAGACCGCACACTGTCAAACTAAGGCGAGGGGAGGTGACTGGAAAATGCACGCCGATTACCGCCGTCGCAACAATATCTGAACGTGATGCTCCAAAACCTCTCCCATCACCTTGGACAGCGGAAACGAGAGAGACGATTCTCCAGTCCAGTGAGCTGAATCAGAAGCAGCGAACTATGGCAGAGAATCTTATCAATGAGTACGCTGATGTATTTGCCTCACAGGACGGAGAATACGGCCGAATACACCTGGTACAACATCGAATAGACACTGGTGATACTAGACCAATTCGTCAGCCTGCTAGGCACCTTCCATTGGCAAAGCAGACAGAAGTTGCAGAGATGGTGTCGGCAATGGAGAAAGAAGGTCTGATTGAAAGTTCCAAAAGTCCGTGGACATCACCGGTTGTACTGGTTAAGAAGAAAGATGGCAGCACGCGGTTCTGCGTCGACTATCGGCAGCTCAATTACTTCACCAAGAAAGACAGCTACCCTCTGCCACGGATTGACGACACGCTAGACACACTATCAGGAGCCCGATGGTTTTCCACTCTCGACTTGAAGAGTGGCTACTGGCAGGTACAGATCCATCCAGAAGACCGGGAGAAAACCGCCTTCACCACAGGAAATGGGCTATGGCAATTCACGGTAATGCCATTCGGGCTGTGCAATGCTCCGGCGACTTTCGAGCGATTGATGGAATGTGTCCTGCAAGGGTTAACATGGAAAACCTGTTTGGTATACTTGGATGATGTCATCGTCGTAGGAAAAACGTTTGCGCAACACCGAGACAATCTAAGGGATGTGTTTCAAAGGCTTCGAAGTGCCCACCTGAAGCTCAACCCCAAGAAGTGCGCCCTGTTTAGAGCGGAAGTCAAGTACCTGGGACACATAATTTCAGCGAAAGGAGTGAGAACCGATCCGGAGAAGGTCGAAGCGGTGAAAAACTGGCCAGTCCCCAAAGACAAACACCAACTAAGGAGCTTCCTGGGCCTAGCCACCTACTACAGACGGTTCGTGAAGGATTTTGCCGGGATCGCAAAGAACCTGCACCAGTTGACGGAAAAGGGAAAACAATTCAAATGGACAATTGAGTGCGAGAAGAGCTTCAAGGCACTTAAACAACGGCTATGCGATGCCCCGATACTGGCTTACCCCACTCCCGGGGAAACGTTCATTGTGGATGCAGATGCTAGTAATGTTGGGGTAGGAGCCGTACTCTCCCAGGTGCATGACGGCCAAGAGAAGGTGGTTGCGTACTTCAGCAAGGTGCTCTCTAAGCCAGAAAGGAACTACTGCGTGACAAGGCGGGAACTTCTAGCTTTGATCTTGGCTACGAAGCATTTTCACAAATACCTCTACGGGAGGAAGTTCGTTCTTCGCACAGACCATGCAGCCTTAAAATGGCTATTACAGTTCAAGAGTCCTTAGGGTCAGGTCGCAAGATGGATCGAAAGGCTGCAAATCTACGACTACGAAATACAGCATCGTAAAGGAAAACTCCACTCTAATGCGGATGCACTGTCCCGGAGACCATGCAGAACGGATTGTAAACATTGTGCGCGTCAGGAAGAACGGGAGCTGGTTTCCATCGAAAGAATGAGAGCCGAATCTATCGCCGGCTGGAGCGTAGATGAGATCCGGAACGCTCAGAAGGAAGACCCGGATATCGAGCCGATTCTGGCCTGGAAGGAGAACATGGAGAAACCGGATCATCGGGACATCTCTCACAGAAGCCCGACCTTAAAGGCATATTTTGCGCAGTGGGACTCCCTCCATGTCCAAGAAGGTGTTCTGTGAAGAAAATGGGAATCCTCCGACGGAAAGTCGTTTGTAATGCAGCTTGTCGTACCGCGGACGAGGGTCAAGGAGGTGTTACAGGAAATGCATGGCGGGGCGACCGGAGGCCACTTGGGAGTGAATAAGACGCTAGAAAAGGTACGAGAACGTTTTTATTGGTTAAAAGCGAAGGAAGATATCGAAGACTGGTGCAGAAAATGCGACGTGTGTGCAGCTAGCAAGGGTCCGAGAATCAAAACTCGAGGTAAGATGCACCAATACAACGTGGGAGCACCTTTCGAACGAATCGCCATTGACATCGCAGGGCCCTTTCCGGAAACCGACAATGGTAATCGGTATATACTCGTAGTGATGGACCTCTTCAGTAAGTGGCCGGAAGCGTTTCCGATCCCTAACCAGGAAGCCAGAACCGTGGCGGAGCAGATCGTCTACAATTGGGTTAGCAGATTCGGTGTGCCCTTGGAATTGCATTCTGACCAAGGGCGGAACTTCGAGTCAAGAATCTTCCAAGAGATGTGTCAACTACTCTGAATCAAAAAGACACGGACAACCCCTCTTCATCCACAGTCGGACGGTATGGTGGAGCGTTTCAATAATACTACCAACGGGATTGGGACCGGCAGATTCCCTTGTTTTTGATGGCCTATAGAAGTGCCGTGCATAGCACTACTCGACATACGCCGTTCGAAATCTTATTTGGTGGAATAGCTCGTTTACCCAGTGAGGTGAAATTTGGATCTCCTACCAATGAGCCCAGAAATGAAGAAGAGTACGTGGCGGACCTTAGGGAAAGGCTTAGGGACATACAGCAAAGGACCAGAAGCCAGATTAAGATGACGAGCGACCGCATGAAGACCAGGTATGATTCCAGGAAGGAGATCTGGTGTGGCTGTATAATCCCCATCGCCAAAAGGGGAAATCACCTAAATTGCAGCGGAACTGGGAAGGTCCCTACAGAATAGTAACCCGCATCAACGATGTTGTCTACCGCATCCAGCGAGGACCAAGAGCCAAAATGAAAGTGGTTCATGTGGACCGACTGAGTCGATACAATGGCCGAAATGAGGATGCACTTGTTCGGGACGAACACGTCTAAGAGGGGGGCAGTGTAGAATAATAATAACTACGCTCTCTAAAAGTATGATGCAACAAATTCCGAAGTGTCTTTTCATTTGAGGTTCGTGTCTGAAATTAGTCACCACAGCTCGGATAATATCCCCGATAAAAGAGAACAAGAGAGAATTATAACTGCACGAAATGATTGTCATCTTGGAATTATTACATCAGAATTTTTCTTGTTCCAGTGGTCGAAGAATTTGCTAGAAGTTTCGGGCTATCAGAAACTTCTGCTATATAAGGACAGATGGCGATCAAAAAGGGGCAGTAGTTTCTAAACTGTGGAGAAGAGATTAGAAAAGTGATAATGGGCGAAGTTGTAATTTTGTGACAAATTGAAAGTTGAGATTTAACAAGAAGTAATTAGTTTGGATTTGTGAATTAAGTAATTGAAAGTAGATAAAGTGATTTGAGAGGACAGAGACCTTGTAAGAAAAGAATTGTGAAGAATAGTATAGTGTGAACCTGAATTGTTCTATAGACGAGAAAATAAAGAAATAATTTCACAGAATATTGTTTTATCTACTCGAGCCGTAGCTCACATATTACAATATTAAAATCAATACATTTGTAAATTAATACACTTTCGCACAAATCTACTAAATATATGAAACAAATACATTAGCAAATTGTATTTCGCGCCAAAATCTAAAGTAAATAACAAAGGCATAAATACTCTTAAATGTAAAGGCAAAGTACATTCGAATAAAGAACTTTAAAACGTTTAGTTTGATGCGTACAATCCCGTGGTAGAAACAGTGGTCCTTCGAAGCCAGATACTGTGTGTGCTAAATAAATAAAAAAAAAAAAATTGATTTAGAAAATAAATTTACAAAAGTTGATTAAACTAACATATACATATATACATACTATATATACATATATACATACTATATATACATATATACATACTATATATACATATATACATACTATATACATTGTGCGAGTGCAGTGCAAGTGCAATTCCTTTGTCTTCCTCTTTGTTACACGGAAGCCATCTATACCCAATTGTGCAAATCGGGATTCCCGCGTCGCGTATTTTCGATCCTGCAGATAGATTTGTCTCGCTGATCCACAGTAATCAGTCACTTGGTGGAATCCAAAAGTTTCATTATTTGAAGTCGTCTCTCACGGGTGACGCAGGGAGAATTCTGCAACATTTGTCGTTAGATGCTGGGAATTATAACAAGGCGTGGGAGCTATTAAAGGCGAGTTTGACCATAAACGAGTGTTGGTCAATGCTCGATTCAAGGTCTTTTTTAATCAACCTATTTTAGGAAAAGAGTCTGCAGAAGGTTTACGAACAATTTTAGATGTTTTTTTCCGAAAGTCTTCACGCTTTAGAAAACTTAGGGCTTCCAGTTGATCAATACGATGCCATTGTGATATACATTCTGTTCCAAAAATTGCACAGTCTCATGCAACAGCTTTGGGAAGAGAAGGGTTTGCCAACAAGAAGTCAGTTCAATTCCTATAAATACGTTTCCGCACGCTAGAGGCTGTAGCGCAACAGGGAGAAACTAAGTATAACGCCAAATCATGGTCAAAATCGGAGTCCAACCCCAAGGTTTTTCGGCACAATCGAAGCAGTTTTTATGCAAGGTGTGCAACCAAGGCCAACACTCCTTGAGAAAATGCAACCGATTTTTGAGCATGGACGTGACGCATAGACAACAGTCTGTTCGACAAGCCAAGGTCTGCCTGCGAGAACTGTCTCGCTTATAGCCATCCGACACGAGAATGCCCTAGTAGTAAACACTGTTACTTCTGCCACGAACGCCACCATTCACTACTACACCCAAGTACACACGCACACACATCATCACCCTACACGTACACAACAACACCACAGATTCAACACCAGCATGGTAGCACTCAAACGGAGCAAGTAGCCGTGAACCCCAACGCACTAACATTTCATCCAATGAGTGACAATCAACCCAGTAGCACCAGGCGTAACGCATTTCACGCATCGCAGCAGGTCAACACAACAAATGTTTTGCTAGCTACAGCAGTTGTTAAGGTAAGGTCAAGTGACGGAAGATACACTTACTTACGTGCCTTAATCGATCCGGGATCAGAGGCAACTTTCATCTCTGAATCAGCTGCACAGCAGCTTAAACTCCCTAAACAACGTACACGTGTCCAGGTATCGGGGCTAGGGAAGGTCAGTAAAGGCACCACTCAGCACTATGTCGACGTTACATTTACGTCGAGGGATTCGGTTTTCGAGAGCTTTCAAGTCGTTAACTGGGCTTCTTCCGGCCAAATTCGTGATACCTGACAAGTGTCAAGTGTTGTGGGGTCAGCACGTACTGTGATCAGTCTCTGTCTAGTTTTTTTTTTTTTTTCTTTAATAAATCAAAGTTTTTATTACTGTCAATTAGTATGCCGTGTATATGCGTGTTTAAAGTGGAACGAAATCAACCCAAGATAAAATGTGCAACGATTTCTTTCACTGTAGCTGCGTTAATATTCAACCAGCTGATATTGAATTTCTTCAGAAATCAAACAAGGAGTTTCGCTGTAAGACTTGCTCTGTTAAGAGAAGGAGTTCCCTCCACTCTCCTCCACTTGCCAGTTCAAGAAATAAACAGCAAGAGCAGTTGAAACACAATTCAGCAAATAGTGGTAGTTCGTCTCTCTTTTCATCTGAGCCTCCAACATCATCTCTTACGCAGAGTAGTGAAGAACGTAATCAGCAGTCTCACCAACAAAAAACACACGATCTACAGCAGCAAAAACAACAGCAACACACGCAGCACCAACAAAAAAAAATACGATATACAGCAGCATAAACAACAAAAACACACGCAGCAAGCATCGCTGTTAAATCAAGATAAACACCACCAAGCGATAACATTAGAGGCTGTGTACAACGAACTAGTTGCAATGAGAGCTGAAAACGACATTGCTCTCTCTACGATTCACTCTCTTCAAGAGGAAAATATTAAATTAATTCAAATTGTTAATGATCTTCGTAAAGAGATTAATATTTTGCAACAAGAGAAGAGAGAAAAATGTGTAGAGATAGTGGGTGTTCCTAATGTAAGTAATAGCAATGCTCTTGAGTGTGCGCTGCAAATTTTTGCATAGGGTGTATGCGCAGATGTTTCTGTAACAGACATTGATAATTGTTATGTAAAGAGTGTAAAAAAGAGAGAATTTTCAGATGATAGTGCATCTAAGGTTCTAGTCGTCAAATTTGTTTCCGCTTTAAAAAAAAGGTGTTATGAAGAGTAAACAATCTTATAAAGACAATTTAACGACAAAAATATTTGGCTGTAAACATAGCACAAACATTTTCATAAACGAATCACTAAATGCTTCAACGAGAAAACTTCTAAATGCTGCACAAAAAGCTAAGAAGGAAAAATCTTATAAATACGTGTGGGTTAGAGGTGGGAACATATTTATGCGAAAGACGGAAAATGATAATTTTATTACTATTAACTCGGAGGTGGACCTCCTTTCTTTGAATTAATATGCAAAACCTGAGAGACAATTTTCTCAATATTCCCTCCGTCAATTGCATAGATATCAACTCATTTGATCTCGCCTTAAACCGGAAATATGTAAACAATTTTCTCGTTATCCATCAAAATATAAGGAGTATCCGTAGAAATTTTGATAATCTGCTTGTGCATCTTGATTAGTTTGTGAATAAGCCAGATTTTATTTTCTTAACGGAAATATGGATTTATGAGGAAGAAAAATCTTTGTTTGGTATTGAAGAGTATGAATTTATTTCTTGTTGTAATAATGAATATGCTTCTGGGGGTGTGGCCGTGCTTGTTAAAAAAGAGTTATATGATTTAAATGTTGTCATTAACTATGAAAATTTGCAGAGCTGTTATGTGTTAAAAGTGAAAATTAGTGATATGATGTTGTCAATGTTCTGTGTTTATAGATTTGGTGAGCCTTCTGACTCAAATAATGTGTTTCTTGACGAATTAGAAAATTTGTTATTGAAGGATTCATCAAATGACATAATTTTATTGGGTGATATGAATATAGACATCTTAAATGATTTTGCACCGGTAGACAACTATTTATTTTTATTAGCTTCGTACGGCCTAGATTCATGTATAAATAGACCTACTCGGATTTCTTCAGGCACTTGCATTGACCACATCATGGTGCGTTTTTCCAACTTTGAAAAACTCAAACTTCATAGCTACGTTTTTGATCTACAAATAACTGATCATTGTATGACGTGCTTAAGTTTTAAATCAAGTTCGGTTACGAGTTCTAGTAGTGGTACTTCTTTCTCACCTAGTTTTATCATTGATCATAGGGCGCTTAATAATAGTCTACGTTATGAATGCTGGGTAAATGTACTATGTGAAAATGATCCTTCTTTAGCTTACAGTAAGTTCATTGTTACCTTAAATAAGCATGTCTCACTATGTTCGAAAAAAGTAAAGAATATCGGGAATAAATGGAAAAGATTAAAACCTTGGATCAATACTGACTTAATTATCAAAATAAATAAAAAGAAAAAATTATACAAGAAAAAAACGAAATATCCGAATAATGTTTATATTTTAAGTGCTTATAAACAACTACAGGGTGGCTGATGAAAGCCGCTACAAAAAAAAAATTTAATAACTTTTTTTCTATTTTTTTTATTTTGCAGATTGATTTTTAGATTTAACAAAAATGGATAACTGGGACACTGAAACAAGAATTTGGATTGTTCGCCGCTATCACGCACTGGAGTCCGTAGTTTCGGTTCAAAGAGAGTATAGGCGCACGTTTGGCGGCAATCCTCCGAGCAGATGGACCATAGTGAGACTTGTTAACAATTTTGCCGAGCATGGGATAGTCGAAAGAAGACCTTACCATCGAAACCCTTCAGTTCGGACGGAGGAAACAATCGCTGCTGTAGCTGCTGCCATACAAAACAATCCAAGAGTTTCGACAAGAAGCTTATCTGCTCAAATGCGTATAAGCAGACAGTCATTGCAGTCAATTATGCACAATGATTTGGATTTATTCCCATATAAAATTCAAATGGCCAACAAACTGAACGCAGCAGACTTGCCGATTCGCTTTGAATTTTGCCAGAAGTTGCTTCAAATGGTGGAAGAGGACGGAAACATGTTGAACTGTCTTTTTATGTCTGACGAGGCCCATTTCGATTTAAACGGCACCATAAACAAACAAAATTGTCGAATATTGAGTGCTTCCAACCCACAGATACTCCATGAGACGGAATTGCATCCACTTCGTGTCACAGTGTGGTGTGCAGTTTCATCACGCTGCATTGTCGGGCCCTACTTCTTCGAAGAAAACGGTCACACCGTTACGGTTACTGGAGACCGTTACTTGAGCATGTTGAGAGAGTTTTTCTATCCAGAATTACGCCGAATGAGAATTTCTTTCAACTCTGTGTGGTTTCAGCAAGATGGTGCAACTCCTCACATAGCCCGGCCTGTTATGACAGAATTGCGACGAAAATTTCCCAATAAGCTGAAACTCCACATTTCGTTGGCCCCCCAGGTCGCCTGACCTTACTGCACCTGACTTTTTCTTGTGGGGTTATTGCAAACAGGAAGTCTACAAAGCAAAACCAACAAATTTGAATGAACTAAAGCAATCCATTCGGGAAACAATTGCGGCTATTCCTGTCTCAACTATCCAAGCAGTAATGAACAACTTTTTGGTAAGATGCCGGACATGCATCAAAGAGCAGGGGGGGCATTTAAATTCCATTATTTTTAAAACTAATTAAGCTATATTTAATAAAATTGAATGAGCTTTAACATGAATAAAAGAAAAATGAATTCCATACACTGAAAAAAAAGTTATTTGAGTTTCTTAATGAAGCAATATTCAACAGCCACCCTGTATGTAAAGATATTTCCAAAGATATTATTCTGTGTAAAAACAATTATTATTCTAACAGGTTTCGTGGGTTAGTGGTGAAAAGAATGGCAACTTGTTAAAGAAATTCAGAATAAATCTTCGGTCAGCCCACTAGTTCATAGTATTAAATGCAACGATGTCACCATTAATGACCCCAAAGATTTGGCTCACTTAAAAACTCGAACTCTTCAACAACTGACTTTTTTTCAAACAATTTCGTTAAAAAAATAGCTCTATACATTTGCGATATTCTTTGTTATATTTTTAACAAAAGTATCTCCTGTGGCATTTTTCCAGACGGTCTTAAGCAAGCCGAAGTTATACCTTTATATAAGAAAGGTGA
Source organism: Pocota personata (assembly GCA_963082735.1). NCBI lineage: Eukaryota > Metazoa > Arthropoda > Insecta > Diptera > Syrphidae > Pocota > Pocota personata. The sequence goes on from OY720429.1 coordinate 84,856,154, forward strand.
AAAATCTGCTATCAATAATTATAGGCCTATTTCTTTACTTCCAGTGTTTACGAAGATTTTTGAGAAAGCTATAAAGAATAGAATGATCAAATTCTTAGATAAAAATAATTTCTTTAGCGGCTCTTTTCATTGATATTACGAAAGCTTTTGATACTGTCGATCATAATATTCTTTTAGTAAAATTATACAATTGTGGTTTTAGGGGTAATATACATAATTGGTTCATGTCGTATTTATCAAACAGGAAACAGAGGGTAAAAATTAACAGGCAAATGAGTTCTTTTAGAAACATCTCCATAGGAGTTCCTCAAGGCTCTGTGCTAGGACCGATACTTTTCTTAATCTTTATTAACTCACTATTTTCTCAGAACTTTCGTAATAAGATTAATGCGTTTGCTGATGACATGGCATGTGCTTTTCAATGTAACTCTCCTTTAAACTTAATTGCTGACATGAATCATGACCTGGAAGTTCTGGGTCATTGGTTCCAACAGCATAATCTGGTGATTAGTGATAAAACGAAGTTGATGTTTTTTAATCTATGTGGAAGGGAGTTGGACTTTGGTACGTTTTATTTCCACTGTGCAAAATGCAGACAATTTTTTCATAGTAAAAATATTTGTAAATCAGGAACAACCGCACAAACATATTTTGAGTCCCTTACATGTTCTGAGAATTGCTTCGTTATAGAAAATGTTAAATCGTATAAGTATCTTGGTGTTACACTTGACTGGAGGATGAGTTGGTCCGAGCATACGAGTGCGCTTAAAAAGTACCTTATAGCTGCCACAAGAGAGGTATACTTTTTAAAATCATTTTGTTCCCGAGATCTTCTTAAGTGCATCTATTATGGGTTAGTCCATTCTAGGCTCGAATATGGTTTAGTTTCATGGGGTGGAACTCATTTCAACAAAATGAATCCACTTCTAATTTCTCAAAAACACATTATTCGTCGTATTTGTAACAAAAATCGTCGTATTACTAGTCTGTTACTTTTCAGAGGCCTTAAAATTCTTCCCTTAAAACATTTATATTGTTATAAGGTCTTAAAGATATTTTTTTCTAGATCAGGCTATGAACTGAATAGAAGCTCCGATTACTATAACCTAAGAACAAACAATTTGAATCTAGTTACTGTACCACATCATAATCTGTAAATTTTCTTCAACTTTTTTACGGTTTTGGCTCCCAGACTCTATAATAACTTACCAAATAACATTAGAATGGTTAGAATTAAATCCGTATTTCTAAAGATGGTAAAACTATGGCTCTTGAATAAAAGCTATGATGACATTTCTAACCTGCTTTGTGTTATCATCTAAGTAATTCTCTCCTTATATTATATTAATATTAGTTCCGTGCTGTGTTTTCATTCCTGTTTTATTCGGGTGTGAAATGTGCACGATCTTTTATGTGTGGGATCATTGAAATAACTTTCAATTGTATTAAAAAAAAAAAAGGAACAATAAAAAGAAAAGACTAACTTCCTTGACGTTATAAATGATAATGAAATTTATTTCAGATTTCTCTAATTCTTAATTTAACAATTCTATGTTTCTTGACAGTTCGTAATCATAACCTTCACAAAAATTGAATTCTAATTGAACAATAATTAACAAAGTGTTTCAATCATTTTATAAATATTTAATTCAGCTTAAACATTCTCCGGGCCCGTGAACTAGGTTCGCAACTAAACCACGTTCAGCTGCAATAAATGTACTCAGCACTGGGTAATTATCTTCGGACACATCCCTGATAGCCAAATTCTCGTACTACCTTATCATCTGGATTTTCTCTTTTGATGTTCTTATTCTCACATGAAAGTAGAAAATAAATGGATTAGTAAAAGAGATAACACATACATAATTAAACGACAACACGATCAACAGGGAATTGATTAAAGAAACGACAACACTGTCTGTCCCTGTTTTGCTGCAGGTACCATCTATAAATTCTGCCGTTGGTCGCCTTCTTACTACAGAAGCCGTACTTCGCGTTTACGTTTGACGGGTAATTCATTGTTGAGTTGCTTGTAAGTGCCGTGAGTGGTGTTATTCCATTATTATTATTAATGTTTTTTTTTTATTTTAATTTAATGTGCAGTGATTGCACCAGCGCGGGGTATTCCAGGTGAGTGTTGTTATTTTCCCATATTATACTTTCTTTAGGTTCAAATCCAATGTTCTTTTAATGTTTTCCATTCATGGTTTCGGTGTAGAGTTAGAGATGACTGTACCGAATTATCGGCTTAGGGATGGCCACGAATGTATAATCGATTTCGAATTGCATTCGATGACCTTTTTTATAATTATAAGCATTTAGTGTCGTGTAGAATATTATTTTCTAGGGATTTGGTTGGTGTAGAGTGTCGGTTTTTTTTTTTTTTAAATGAGTTGTGTAGTGTTGAGTGAGTTTTGGTGTCGCCTAGAGTGTGTGTGAATGCGAATGACGGGAGTGTGAGTGCGAATGAGTGTGAGAGTGGATGCGAATGAGTGTGAGAGTGGATGAGTTTGAGATCGATAATTATGGTAGAGCATCTGTTTTGGGAAAGAGTGTAAGAGGCATAGGTGTCGTTATACAAGCATTTTATCGGTGTTAGTATCGTTTTTTTTTTTTTTTTTTTTTTTTATAATTCGCGCGCGCCAAAAGGATTATGAATACCTTTATACTGTTGCAGGGCACGGGCTTTTAAGGACAAGGGGAAGAGGAACAGAGGAGAAGCCTATGCACGTTGGCTTTAAATGTTTGAAGGTTGTAGTGATGGGGAAATACAGAGCTTGGTAGATCATTCCACATTCGTGTCGTTCGGCTTATAAACGAATCCCTATATTTAACAGTACGACCGAAGTTAGGCTTTAGGGAAAACTGATGTGCATTCGAAGCATGTCGCGTATTGCGGGTGAAATTTTGAAGGGGAGGAATGCAACTGGCTATTTCGCTGGAGCATTTTTTGTGGAAAAAACGATAAAACAGGGAGAGACAGGAAACATTTCTCCGATGTTCTAGTGAATGAATGGAATTCACAATGTATCTATCACCTATAAGTTTTAACGCCCGATTTTGTACCCTATCAAGAATGTGCAGAACGGTCTTGGGTGCACCAGACCAGATATGGGCGTTATATTCCAGCTTAGGGCGGATGAATGCCTTATAAATTGAGGCCAGATCAGACGGGGTAAAATATTTCTTGCACCGTTTAAGGAATCCTAGACATTTTGCAGCATTTTTGGCGACCTCGAATATGTGATCATTCCATCGAAGATGGTTATTAATACACATACCGAGAATGGCAAGTCTTTCGGTTTCAATGATGCAAGTACCATCCATGGATAATGGTTGAGGGTTTTGGTTTCGCTTGAGAGACAGAAGACAGCATTGTGTTTTGGAAGCATTAAATTCCACGCGGTTGGTTGAACCCCATTTAATTATGCTGTCCAGGTCGGAATTTAATGTGTTTAACATACGTTGCCGTTCCCCTTCTACGGCCGAAGAGCAAGGACGTGAGTTAGGGAACGAATATGAAAAACTGAGGGTACTGTCATCAGCGAAGGAATGGATTGGATTAGAAGTTGCAGACAAGAGATCATTTATAAAAATGAGAAAGAGAGTCGGAGACAAAACAGAGCCTTGGGGAACACCAGCATTTATTTGGTGAATTACAGACTTGAAGCCGTCCAAAACAACTTGTATTGAACGCCCCGAAAGGTAATTTCTAATCCATTGAAGAAGAGACTCATCGATGCCATATGCACGCATTTTCGACAAAAGAGCCTGATGCCAAACTCTGTCAAATGCCTTTGAAATATCAAGCGCAACCATCTTGGTTTCGCCGAAGTGATGGAGAGATTGGTTCCACTTCTCGGTGAGATATGCCATCAAATCACCAGTGGACCTGTTGCTACGAAAACCATACTGCCGGTCATTAAGGAGTTTTCGTGAATCGAGATATTTCATAAGCTGACGATTTATCAGCGTTTCCATGACCTTGGAAAGAAGGGACGTAAGTGCAATGGGTCGGTAATTGGACGGGGAGGAAGATTCGCCTTTTTTGGGGACGGGCTGGACAAATGCTGTTTTCCATCTACTCGGAAAGAGCCCTGAAAAGTAGGATAGACAGAAAAGCTTACGCAGAGGTTTTGCCAGCGTAGAAGAACACCTCTTCAGAACTATGGGGGAGATACCATCTGGACCAGCGGATTTGTGTATGTTAAGACCTTTGAGTACTCCTGCAACTGTACGAGTGCGAAAGTGGACTTGTCCCATGGATAATTTGACGCTCTCAAATACAGGTGGAGACGAAGCATTATCTGGCAGTGTTGAGTTCGCTGCAAAGTGAGCAGCAAGCAGATTAGCTTTGTCTAAGGAGCAGACAGCTGGAATGTCATTGTAAATGAGCGTGGGGATGGCAGACGAGGCAGAATTTTTAATAATTTTGACGAATGACCAAAAATTTTTACTACCTTTGGGACATTGTAGGATTTTTTGCCTCAATTTTTGGTCATGTAAGAATTTTACACGTCGAATGTGGGCATTGCAGTCTTTTCTGGCTTGTTTAAACTTCATTCGGTTTTCCTCAGATTTGTTGGCTTTATAAGACCGAAAACTTACTTCTTTTAACCTGATGGCCTCTTTACAGCTCTGGTCAAACCACGAGTTTTCCTTAGGTTTAATGCTCTTTATTCTGTTAGGAATAAAGTCATTCATACCTAAGAGGATAGTGTTAGTGATCATATCAGCAGCGGCATCCACGTCGCTATCGAGGAAGCATAGCGACCAGTTAAAACTCCTAAAGAAGCTATTGAGGCCGCTCCAGTTGGCTTTCTCGTATTGCCATACTTTTCTTTTAGGAGTTTTTTCTTTAACTGTGTGGTCAGAGTACGAGAATTTAGCTGATACGATATTGTGGTCGGACCGACCTAGAGGCGCTAGAACATCAATGGTGTATTTATCAGGGTGAGAAGTAAGAAACAAGTCTAAGGTGTTGGCGGAATGACTTTCAATGTCCGGTATACGTGTAGGCTCATTTACAAGCTGAGTCAAATTGTTAATCTCAGCAAAAAGTTCAACATACCTTCCTTCGGGTGTTGTCTGGCCAGAATGTTGAAGCCAATCCGAATTGTGTATATTGAAATCGCCCGCAATGACAATTTCAGTATGAGGATACAAGGAGACAATTCGAGTGATGGAATCGGACAGCGCATCAAATTCATCAAAAGTTGAGTTGCTGTCCGCACTAGGGCTTCTGTAAATAAAGCAGTAGTGAATTATTTGCTTACGGACGGTGAATTTTAGCCATTTGAAATTAAATTCCGGGTTGGAACAGTGGCCATACTGTGGTGGAACTTGGTAAGCAATATCACTACGGACATAAATGGCGAGGCCACGGTGGGGAAAGAATAATGACACTAAGTTATATCCAGGCAGTTTCAAATCAGAAGATTCTTCCACTACCTGTGTTTCGCTTAGTGCCAGAACAGCTGGTTTATGGGAATGGGCGTGGGCGTACATATCGAAGAAATTCGTTCGAAGCCCACGAATGTTGGTAAGATCAACCCTAAATTCCCTCATCACTACAACATAGAAACACAAAAAGACACAACTCCGACGTAACTAAGCAAAACTGTGAAGTGTAGATCCAAAGAATAGTTTTCCAAAACAAACTGTCGCAGGTGCTATGCCCAAACGACAATCAGCTGAGGTCCGCTATTCGGATAAACATTCACAGTCCGCTATGCATCAAATGTTACACTCTCTCAGTCATCGCAACTGGAAGTATGTACATATATAGCACATGCTCCAATTGCGATAACGAAGAAGCGCAACAGCGAGTGAGTGGGGGTGGTAAGATGGAATGCACCGCACTGAATTGTGTTTATATATATATTTTTTTTTATTTTTTTTATTATTATTTATTTATTTTTTTTTTTCCACTGCACTTCACGGGATTTGATTAGGCGCGCGCGATCGATTTTTTTTTTTTAAGTAGATGGAATTTTTTTTTCTTTAAATTTATTATTTTTTTTTTTTTTTTTTGACACGACGATGCGAGTATGATCTCGTGTGCGCTCGACGGCGTGTGCGCTCGACGGCAGGCAAAAGGCAACTCGTTAGAGGGAAGAGGGCATATTTTGGTTATCGATCTTTTTGCTATTCCATTTTGTGTCTTCTGCGTAACGACACGAGTGAGGTTGTCCTTTCCTAAGTACTTCTCGGTTATGCGCGCTAAACTCCATTTCGTTGGTAGCAGTCGTTCATCCTTTATGAGCACTAGGTCTCCAACTTCGGGTTGTGTCTCAATTTTCAGCCATTTCGGTCTATGTTGAAGTCGAGCGAGATATTCGGAACTCCACTGCTTCCAAAAAACTTGATATAGAGCTTGAATTCGTTGCCACCGTTCTAGACAGCTGATTTTCTTTTCGGTCTGATCCGGATGAGGTACTCCGATGAGAGGATGACCAATTAGAAAGTGACCCGGGGTGAGAGTTGCGAAATCTTCTGGATTGTCGGTTAACGGACAAAGGGGGCGTGAATTTAAACACGCCTCTATTTGGGCCAGCCAAGTGGTAAGCTCTTCAAAGGTGAATGTTTCACTCCCGATAATTCGCTTGAGGTGGTACTTGATAGATTTGACTCCTGACTCCCATAATCCCCCAAAGTGGGGAGACGCTGGTGGAATAAAGTTCCATTTTGTCCCATCGTTGGCAAGCGATGCTGTGACCTCCTTCCAATCCTGTTGTGCCGCTTTTAGCAATCGATTAAGTTCAGAATCGGCTCCCACAAAATTCTTGCCACAATCACTAAAAACTTCCGAAGGTAAGACTCTCCTTGCTGCGAATCTTCGGAATGCTGCTAGAAACGTTTGAGTGGTCATATCGCTGACTAACTCAATGTGAATTGCCTTGGTCGCCAATCATACGAAGATGGCAAAATAAGCCTTAAACGTCTTGGAGCCCCTACCCTTCCAAGCCTTTACGTCGATAGGCCCGGCGTAGTCAACGCCAGTGCGACTGAATGGTCGAGAGATACGGACGCGTGGAGCCGGTAAATTCCCCATTAACTGCTGTTTTGGTTTGACCCTGTAGCGAAAACAAATAGTACATTCATGAATACATTTTTTCACACTATTCTTAATATTTACAATCCAATATTTGCTTCGCAGATATGAAACCATCTGTTGATTCCACCATGCAAAGTTCTTTCATGCGCCTCCCGTAGTAGCAGTTTTGAAAAGTGGTGTGTAGGGTTGAGTATGATTGGATGCCGCTGATCGTAAGCCAACTCAGAGTGTTGCAATCTACCTCCTACTCGGAGAATGCCTTCCATGTCTACAAATGGTGTGAGAGAGTTGAACGTTTTGCTATTCAAACCACCCCTAATCGCTGCAGTTTCCTTTGGAAACATTTGGTGTTGGACCACTTTCACCGCTTTCAAAGTAGCTGCTTGAATTTCCTTCGGTGATAATGTCATAAATTCCCGCTCATGAGGTCGTTTTCGTAAATTGTTGACGAATCTCGTACACCAAGCAATGATCCTTACCAATTTCAACAGATTAGAGTGCTGGTTGATCAAAGTGCTGATTGTATCATCGGTTACGATCGCGTAAAGACTCTTTAGATGTCGAACTTCCTCAGCGGTTTCCTGTTTTGTAGGTTGACATGGAATGGTAAATTCCCATTCCCTTCGGAGAAATTCTGGGCCATTCCACCAGAGTTGGTTTCCTTCCAGTCCTGATGGGAGGAGTCCGCGCGACAACAAATCCGCAGGGTTGTGTTTGGTGGGAACGTGCTTCCAATGCTGCAATTGGTGAGTCGCTGAATCTCTGCTACCCTATAAGCAACAAAGGTCTTCCATTTAGATGGAGGTGCATTGATCCAGGACAATGTAATTTCGGAGTCTGACCACGCGAATGTCTTCACCTTCTCCAGCGTAACGTCTTCGATGTATAGTGTAAGAGTGAAGCCAACATAACTGCTGCGCATAGCTCTAAACGAGGGAGAGTTACAGTCTTCAGTGGAGCCACCTTGGTTTTGGATATCAGTAAATGAGTATGACTGTTTTTGTACTCATCTAAACTCCGCATGTAAATTACAGCACCATATGCTTTCTCCGACGCGTCGCTAAACCCATGGAGTTCCAGGTCCCGTTGTTTGCTTCGTGTGTGAATCCACCGTGGCACCCGAAGCTTCTTGATCAGGGACAGTTCTTTTCGAAAGGATTCCCATTCTTCTTGGAGCTCAACAGGAATCGGTTGGTCCCACGACATTCCGGGCCACCAAAGTTGCTGCATCATCATTTTTGCCTTGACAATGCACGGCGAAATCCAGCCAAGGGGATCGAAAAGTTTTGCGATTGTGGAAAGCATTGATCTCTTTGTGACTTCCGAGGTATCAGCTTGGAGGTTCTGAAAGGAAAATGAATCATCATGTGGAAAACACCTTACCCCTAAGGCCTTAACATGCTCTGCGGAATCAAAAGGAAGTTCAAAACCTAACTCTCTCTGATCTGGTGGAATATCCTGAAAGAACTCCTCAGTGTTGCTCGTCCACTTTCGAAGCTTGAAGCCTGCAGGTGATAACATATGTTTAATATCATCTCTGCTTTCCAGAACTTCCTCCACCGAATCGGCTCCTGTGATGACATCATCGACATACGTGTCTTCTCGGATAATCCTGGCCCCAATGGAATGTTGCTTTTCTCCGTCTACTGCTAACTTGTTAAGTGTTCGAATAGCAAGATAAGGAGCGCTGGCAGTGCCGAAAGTTACAGTCTGTAAGCGGTATACCTTCACAGGCTCATGAATTTCATCGCTCCAGTAGATGAGCTGGTAGTAGGTGTCGCTGTGATTCATCCGGATTTGCCTGTACATCTTTTCGATGTCGGCTGTAAAGGTATACTTGTATGTCCTCCATCTCAGCAGAATATCCGTAATATTATTTTGCGTTTTAGGTCCTATCATCAAATGGTCATTCAACGAAGTCTTTGCAGCAGCATCGAAAACGACTCGAAGCTTGGTGGTAGAGCTTGCTTCCTTAGCCACTGCATGATGCGGAACGAAGTAATGGAATGGAGTTTTGAGGACTTCGTCGGAGTGGACATCGACTTCTACCATTTGATGAAGTTCCAGATATTCTCTGATACATTTGGTATATTCTCTGTGTAGTGTAGGGTTGTTTGCAAAGCGTCTCTCCAGCTGATGAAACCTACACAAGGCTCCTTCCTTCGAGGATCCAAGCCCAGGTTTACATCCTTCCTTAAACGGTAACGATACTTCGTAGCGTCCATTCGCTAACCATTTTGTCGTTTTTACAAAGTGTCTCTCACTGGCTATATTTTCTTCGGATTCCTGGACCTGAAAGGGAACCTCTTCCATCTCCCAAAACTTTCGGAGCTGAGTATCGATGTCCAAAACTTGGAGAAAACTTTGAATTGGTTTTCTGGACTGTAAAGGTACCTTCCCCAGCAGAATCCATCCCAGTCGTGTCTTTTGAGCAATGGGTGAAACAGGATAGTCCCCTCTTATTACGTCCGGTAGTAAAATTTCCGAAAAAATGTCGTTTCCTAGAAGCAGGTCGACCGGTGCGGGCTTGTAGTAAGAGGGATCAGCTAAAGTTAACTCCTTTACATGAATCCACTTCTTAGGCGACAGCTCATTGGACGGCAGTAAACCAGTTAGAGTTTTGAAAACAAACGCCTTCAACTTAGTTTCGTAGGTGGAGTGAAGGGACCCTAGCGTCAAATCTACAAAGTTGTGACAAGAACCATTCCTATCTTTGCCTAGACCAGACACTTCGATGAACGTACGACGTTTCTTCAGGCCTAAGGTTTGAGATGCCGCCTCGGTCACAAAAGTTGCTTCAGAACCTGGATCTACTAAAGCACGAAGTTTTATATACTCTTCGTTGGCTGATCTTACCCTAACAACAGCAGTAGCTAAAAGGACATGCACATTTGCATTTGGCTGAGTGTAAAAGTTATTGATGGTCGAACTGCTTCCTGGTACTGCTGCATCGTTCGGAAGAAACACTGGAGCCTCTGGGTTAATCGTGGAAACCTGATATGTATGGGTAGAATTTAGAACAACTGGTGTGTGTGAACGTGTAGGGTTATATGTGTTGTGAGCTGCTAAACTGTGTGGATTGTATTGTGTGTTTGAATTAGAGTTTTGTATATTTGTATTGGGTGGAATGGTTGAATTTGTGTAGTGGAACAGAGAATGATGTGGCCTGACAGAAGTAGCATCGCGCTCGACTCGGGCATTGATGAGTACTGGCAGTTCTCGCAAACCCCAATCTTGTTGATCGTACCTTTCCGCGCACCTACATCCATCTTCAGAAAACGGTTACAGGTTCTAAGAGAATGAGGACCTTTGTTGCAAACCTTGCATCCACACTGCTCCTTTTGTTTAGGCCTGATGTGAAATGTGCTCGCTTTTGCTGATCCATTTCTTTGATTGCTACCCTTCTGCCCCTGCTGATCAATTACAACTTCTAACGCCCTAAACCTTGCTTCCAGAAACTCAGAGAACTCTATAAATGTGGGTAACTCCTTTTTTATCCCCAGCTTTTCCTCCCACAGTTGTTGAGTTATTGCGGGAAGTTTCTGCAACATGGTGTAAATGAGGATGGAGTCCCAATGCTCAACCGGAAGCATTAGATTCTGAAGCGAATGACGACACTCTGTAGAAGTATCAAGAACCTTTTTTAAGCCCATAGAATTTTCCGGACTAATTGCTCCTTGCCCGAAGAAACGTTTTAACTACGTGTTAACAAGGATGCCCTTATGATCATACCGAGAAGTTAGAATTGACCAAGTCCTTTCATAGTTTCCTTGAATAATACCTAAATGCTGTATTAAACGATCAGCCTCACCCGTTAAACCGAATTTTAAAAAATGGAGTTTCTGAATTTCCGACAGGGATTTGTTATCGTGGATGAGCGACACAAAAATATCATGGAAAGACCTCCACTCTTCGTATCTACCAGCAAATGTAGGTAGCTTCACCACAGGCAATTTTAAATCATGAAAATTTATTGACACAGAACTCACCGGATCTCCTGTTTCGTTTTTAGCTGGCTGTGTTGGTGCCGATGATGATGTTCCTGCTGACTCCGATGGTATTGCTGCTGGTGTCGATGCTAACTTGTCCAAGGCGTCCATCATTGCACTCCGATAGTCAACGTACAGATCCTTAATCTGATCGAACAGCTTCTCACACTCTTCTTGGCCTTTAGTTTCCTTCGATGAAACTACATCCTTGTTGTAGTCGCAGCTGATTTTAAAATTATTTTCCAATATGGAAATCCTCGCGGTGAGATAATTTTTGCTTCGATGGCCTCCGATCTTTTTTTGAAATTGATAAAAACCTTTTGAATTTGCGCCAAAATGTTCTTCAAAAGTTTATCCATTGCGCTCATTGCACCACAGAGAAAAAAAATCCACGTAAGAAATTGATCAATTAATTATTAAAACACACACTTTACTCACTCTTTCCTTTTAGCGCTCCGTTGCGTAGTACCGAATGGGTTGCTGTATACAATGAACGGGTCCACGATGCGTTATTGCTTGCAGTACACTGGACAGTTGCGGTGTGGCGTACCGTATTATGAAAACGGTCCTACGATGCGATCCCACTTGCAGCAGTAAACCGGATGATTGCGGTATAACGCACCGTATTATGAAACGGTCACACAATGTACTTCCACTTGCCACAGTACACCGAACAGTTGTGGTATAACGTACCGTAATGCAGTCTCTTGGAGGGGCAGAATTCTGTTGTGCACTTTGCCGTAATGCAGTCTCTTGGAGGCACAGAAGTCCGTTGTGCACTTTGCAATTTTTACACTGTAAACAATTATTTTGTTTTTTTATTTTTAGGCTCGAAAGGACCAATGTTTTATTCGGATGTGAAATGTGCACGATCTTTTATGTGTGGGATTATTGAAATAACTTTCAATTGTATTAAAAAAAAAGGAACAATAAAAAGAAAAGACTAACTTCCTTGACGTTATAAATGATAATGAAATTTATTTCAGATTTCTCTAATTCTTAATTTGACAATTCTTTGTTTCTTGACAGTTCCTAATCATAACCTTCACTTTAGATTGGCCATAATTGAATTTAATTTAATTGAATAAAAATTGAATTCTAATTGAACAATAATTAACAAAGTGTTTCAATCATTTTATAAATATTTAATTCAGCTTAAACACGCACAATATATTTTGCGACCCCACTATCTTTCTTTCTATCTTTTTATTTATTTTTGTTATTAATTTTTACATTGCTCCCTGCAATGCCTCTAGTTCCTTCTGAACTATAGATGGCAGGTTGTTTTTTAATTCATATATTATATTCTATAATGTAACTTCAAAAAACTACTTGTATTGTCATAATTTGAATTTTTTAAAGAATAAATTAATACTACTACTACTATATAAATGGGTTGCAGTTAGCCGACCCAAGCTTCAACATACCCGGAAAAATAGAGCTGTTATTTGCAGTCGATGTATATTCTAAGGTCATCCTTCCGAAAATTATCAGAACCGACGACGCCAACTCACCAATTGTCCAAAAGACCAAGCTGGGATGGGTCGTTATAGGTAAAGTTCCACACAAACCTTCGTACATCTCAGAAGTCTTGACACACAGTTGGATCAACCATTACCAACAGAGACAGTGGAAGAGATTAGAAAACTTCAAACTCATCACGTTACGACACAAGACACGAATGATAGGTGGTCCTAGTTTTGGCCTTCTGCTTGCGATTTATGCAGAACTGTCGAATGGAGGCTCCAGCTATGAAAATGAGCGCGCTCGAACCGAAGGAGTTGCAATTAGCTGAACTCGTCGCTATTCGAACAACTCAAAAGGGAAATGGGCTCATCGGAACTGTATAAAAAACAAACCAACAACGCTATACCAGCAAATTTGAAGGCGCTCAACCCCTTCGTCGACGGACAGGGGATCATTCGTAGCGAAGCGTTACACACCACACCGCACGCTAATGTAAGCACTATCGACCGATGGAAAATAACTCAATGTTTTGCCAACGGCTTTTGGCGTAAATGGTACAGTGAGTATCTTCCGCGTTTAAAACAGATGGCAAAGTGGCTTAAAACTGAGAAGCAGCTGAGAATAGGAGTCCTGGTAATCATCAAGGCTGAAAAATTTCCACCATCCCAATGCTAGCACGCATAGAGAAAGTACATCCAGGAGAGGACAAAAACCGGCAAATTCAAATGTCCTCACTCAAAAATTTGCTATCTACCGTCGAACAAAACAAACGAAAACGACACATTAATTTAATAAAAATAAAATCTCTACAAACACAACACCCAGGAAAACGCTCAAGATAATTTTTTAATTTAATTTAATCTTTATTAAAATTTATTTTTCAATTAACAATTACAAATATAAAAAAAACAACACAATACAAAATGTAAACACTCAACCCATACATCCATCCATGTACATATGGATGTACAATTGTACATACGTACACAACTCAACACAAAACGGGGCTACAGCTGCAGGTCAATTCATTTCTTCGTCATCGACGATAAACAGCTGATTGCCGCCCATTGCCACCCATCAGTATCACAACCATCCAACGGCATTCTTAACCGTATGCTTAATAGTATGCACATCGTACATAAACAAAACACTGCGTTGTGTATCAACTCGACGCGTACCAACGCATTCGACCGAAAACGTAATCTATGTATGCACAATAAAGGTGGGCAAAATCCTCGTCCTTAGTCCTACCCGTGGGCGCCCGCCGGAAATGGCTATTCACCTTTCGGGTGTTTAGTGTCAGCTAAGGATTTACACGCATGCTTCAATCGTGCGCTGTGGTCCATTAGGATGAGGTTGGAGTAAACCATAAATCTCACTTAAGCCAAGGTGTTGAGGTACCCGTGCGATGGTTTCGTGGCCAGCAGGTGATTAAAGGTGCCGGTTGTTGGGTCAGCATAGAGGCTAGATTGTCCAATATGGTCATGGACTAACTTTTGGCAAACCCAGGGGGACCTCTGCCATGTTTCGACTCCGCCGAGTTGGTCAGGGGATATCGGATCATCAGATGCAAGGACCAGTTCTCTAAGGATTTCCTTGGAGAGTGCATCACTAAGGTTAGTGATGCCTGGGAGGTCTTGAAGCTCAAGCTTATCCCTGCCAAGGATATCCCCAGGAGACCTAGGGCCCGCATCTGGATGAAGGTTGACGGAGGAAGGCTTCTCCATTGCCTAAAACTACACAACCAGGCGGTTCCGATGGATGACTGGGCGGTCATCAAGGCAGAGGAACGTCAGAAAAACAGCTCCTCTTTCCTGCTTCTGATTAACGAAGCGTGCCTGGTGGCACTCGAAGAATCCGGCCATAAACTGCATTTTGGCATAAGGCATTTTGACAAGGTTTTCCGCTCCTCTGGTCCTGACGATGCGACAAGCGAAATTGATGGCACCGAAAAGTTGTCGGAGGACATGGCTGTCGACGCCATTACCAACTCCACCATTCCGAATGTTGAAGATCGCACAGATTAATCTGCGCCACTCGAAGAGTGCGTCAGATAATCTGCGTGTTTTCCTAGGCGAGGAAGACATCGACTTATGCCTTATTCAGGAGCCCTGGGTGAAAGGTTCAGCCGTTAAAGAGCTGAAGGACAACCGGTACAACATCTTCTACAATACCATTAACCAGGTTAGTAATGAACCTAGGACCTGCATCCTAGCTAAAAAACATATTGTAATATGCAAGCTACGGCTCGAGTAGATAAAACAATATTCTCTGAAATTTATTTTTTTATTTTCTAGTCTATAGAACAATTCAGGTTCACACTATACTATTCTTCGCAATTATTTTCTTACAAGGTCTCTGTCCTCTCAAATCACTTTATCTCCTTTCGATTACTTAATTCACAAATCCAAACTAATTACTTCTTCTTGTTAAATCTCAACTTTCAATTTATCACAAAATTACAACTTCGCCCAATATCACTTTTCTAATCTCTTCGCCACAGTTTAGAAACTACTGCCCCCTTTTTGATCGCCATCTGTCCTTATATAGCAGAAGTTCTGATAGCCAGAAAAATGGTTCGACTAACGTCTTTCCCACTATGTAGTCTTGAGAATTCTTCTCTGGGTCTGGTTCTACTATGTAGAATCGGTGGCTCCCAAGATCACCTTCCAGCTTCGTCCAAATGATTGTCTCTGAAGACGGCGGCAAAACTTCGTCTTTGCTGATGACTGTCCTGAGAGTTACGGCATTCTCGTTTCCGTACACCATCGGAATCTCCTCATTTCGATACCTCAGTACTTGCATCCCGATGTCCAGGATTACTTCATTTGCTTTCATGAAGTCTATTCCGATGATGCACTCGTCGCATATATCTGCCACCAGAAACGTATGCGAGAACGTCAGTCCCGCCAGAGTAATCGTAAGACGAACTTCTCCAAACACTTTCGCCATTTCCCCTGTTGCAGTCTTCAGGCAGTAGCTGTTGGTGTTGTGCAGCCAGGCGCTTCTGACGATATCTCTTCTTACAATGGAGGCAGTGGCGCCTGTGTCGATGGTGGCTACGCACTTCTTCTTGTTGATTAGTGCCTCCACTGTCAGGCTCTTGTTACCCCGTTTGGTTTGCGAAACTTGAATGGTGGTCCTGGGGGCCTCGATTCCAGTAACCAACTTCTGCCCCGCGAAGTTGGTCCTTACGCATTTCCCGACTGCTGGTTTTGGTAAGTCTGACTGACAGCCAGATGCTTCCTCTCTGCTTCTCCTACTTCCGCAATGTGGGCAATTCCCTCGTCTAGGTGCACTTCTGCACTGCCGTTGTAGGTGTCCGGTTTGGTTGCAATTCCAGCAACGGATTTGACTTCCGCGAGCTTTGTCTTCATCCATGACGGCTGTTCTCTGGCATGAGCATTCCACGACGGACATTTCCCTGACACGGTGTATTCCCTGGTATGCTTGGTCCGCAGCTTTCATTGACAAAGCGAATGCCAATGCCTCGGGGAGTGTTCGCTTTTCAGCCATCCTTACAGCCATTTGCAGTTGTCTGTCCTCTATGGCCTGAATAAAAGCTTCCACCGCCATTTCGTTGATAAGCTCCTCACCGGCTTTAGGGTATGAAAGATGCGCTAGTCGCTCTATATCCGCCGGCAACTGTTGGAGCGTTTCCCCCCTTTTCTGGACTCGACTACGCAGCTGAACCTTGTACACCTGCTGCATGTGTTCATCCCCAAACCGCATCTCGATAGCCTGAACCAGAGAGTCGTAGTTCTGCTGTTTATCTTCCGGGATGGTCTGCAAGAGCTCCGCAGCTGGACCCCTCAGTGCAAGTGTGAGTGCAATGGACTTCTCTTCATCGTCGCAGCTATTGGCCATTGCGGCCGCCTCGAATTGCCTTTTATAAATTGGCCATGATGTTTGACCATCGAAGATAGGAGGCTGCATCTCCTTTCTTCTCAGACCGTCAGTGGAATATTCCCGTGCTTTCTGACTCTTCACGTTGCTGAGCTCCTTAACAAGATTTTCGAATTGCTTTCCTACTATCTCGAATTGCGTATCCACTTTTCCAAACTGAGTCTCTAACTTCCCGAACTGAGTTTCATGTTTCTCAAAACTTTCATCGAATCTAGTTTCGACTTTTTCGAGTTGCGTCTCGACCTTCTCGATTTTCTCTTCGATCACTTCGAATTTGGATTCCAAGTTCTTGTTTTGCTCATCAAGTTTACTTTCCAGAGCATCTAGAGAATACTTTTGTTCGTCCAGCTTAAGTTCTAGAGAATTCCTTTGGTCGCCCATTGCTTTCTTTTGTTCGTCCAGCCTAAGTTCTAGGGAATTCCTTTGATCTTCTATTGCTTTCTTTTGTTCGTCCATGACTAACTTAAGTTGCAGGAGCAGACTTGTTATACCCGGGTCGGCTGCAGTACTTGCTGGTTCCTCTCCCACGTCAAACTCTACGTTATGCGGATTTTCACCTTCCTGCGTTACTGCTTCTTCCAGACGAATCAGTAGGGCATCTTTTCCCCTAGTTGTGTCGAGGTTCCGCTACTGAGTTTTGCCTTTAGTTGAGTTATAGTTAGTTTTCCCAATTTGCGACCGATTTTGCGCAACTAATTAACTCAACACAGAAATCGATTTTTTTTTTATTTTTTTTTTTTGCTTGTGCAATTTCACACCACGGAAATAGTTATTCACAGAATAAGTTTTATCCCGCTTCTGACACCAATGTAATATGCACGCTACGGCTCGAGTAGATAAAACAATATTCTGTGAAATTTATTTCTTTATTTTCTAGTCTATAGAACAATTCAGGTTCACACTATACTATTCTTCGCAATTCTTTTCTTACAAGGTCTCTGTCCTCTCAAATCTCTTTATCTCCTTTCGATTACTTAATTCACAAATCCAAACTAATTACTTCTTCTTGTTAAATCTCAACTTTCAATTTATCACAAAATTACAACTTCGCCCAATATCACTTTTCTAATCTCTTCGCCACAGTTTAGAAACTACTGCCCCCTTTTTGATCGCCATCTGTCCTTATATAGCAGAAGTTTCTTATAGCCAGAAACTTCTAGCAAATTCTTCGACCACTGGAACAAGAGAAATTCCAAGATGCCAATCATTCTTGCAGTTATAATTCCCTCTCAGTCGTGATATTATCCGTCTCTTTCGTAGACATGAACTGTGGAAACCGCAGACACGAACCTCGAATGAAAGGACAGTTCGAACCAAAATTCTGCCAGAATGAAAAGTCACTTCGGAATTTGTTGCATCATACTTTTAGGGAGCGTAGTTATTATTATGCTACAATATAAATGTATTTCTATGCCCTAATTTTAGCTCTGCGGATTTAACTGTAGTTAAATTGGAGGTTGCAACTGACACTCTTTTTATTTCCTCAGCTTACATGGATCGAGACAGTCCATCACCGCCTGAGGAGATACGACAGCTGACATCAGCGATCGCGGAGAAAAATTGCAAATTGATTTTAGGCTGCGATGCGAATGCCAGACATACGCTAAGGGGCAGCTCGGAAATCAACAAACGCGGTAAGTCTTTATTCGATTTCCTTGTGATGTGATGAACATTTCTGTCTGTAATGTGGGTAACAAACCAACTTTTGTCTTTCCGAGTTCGGATAATTTCAGAGGTTGGGAGGAAGTCTTGGACATTACACTCAAGACCAATATTGATCGTCCATCTTTTTCTGATCACAAATGTATAATCTTTAATGTTAGCCTCGAGGTCGACGCACTCAAGCCATTTAGAAACCCTAAGAGAATTGACTGATGCAAATTTGGTCAGGTTATTAAATCTAAACTTCACAGTACACCCGGCGCGAAAATCGAATCAGTCAAGGAGCTTGACGATTAGATCACAACCCTAGAAAAAGCCATGGGTACGGCTTTTAAGGTTTCGTGCCCTATTAAATTCAGTAAGAAAAAATTTCCCTCATGATGGAACGAAGATCTTTCTAATCTTAGGAAGATTACCAGAGCAATCTTCAATGTCTGCTATAGACACAAGCTTTGGCAACCATATAAGGATTTCCTAAAAGAATATAAGAAATCCATTAAAAGGGCCAAGTCTCTGGCTTGGACGGACTATTGTCAGTCCATTGAAAGCAGTAAGGACTCTGCCAGAGTGAGTAAGATCCTATCTATGCAACACTCCAGTCCGTCCCTTATCAAAAGACCGGGCATGACTTGGACGGATTCCTCTAGCGAGTCTCTGGAGCTTTTAATGCAAACTCACTCTCCAGGGTGCAAAAATGAGTTTACTCACTCAAATTGTCCTCAAGATGTGCAATCCTCATCCTTGAATGACATTAAGGCAACAATTACAGAGGTTAATACCTCTTGGGCCATTTCCAGCTTCTCTTCCTATAAATCGGCTGGACTTGACGTCATACTCCCGGTAATGCTGCAAAAAACACTGGATTAGGTGGTCCCTTGGCTAGTTCCGATCTATAGAAGCTGTATTCTTCTAAACCACGTCCCTCTGAGTTGGAGGCGTGTTCGTGTTGTGTTTATCCCGAAAGCGGGAAAGCGGGGGCATGAATCTGCAAAGGATTTCAGACCCATCAGCTTTTCATCTTTCCTCCTTAAGACGTTGGAACGTATATTAGATACGCACATCCGTAATACAATAGATGCATCCCTTCTATCAAAATCTCAGCATGCGTACCCTAAGGGGCGATCGGCTGAGACGGCGCTCCATGTAGTTGTGCGTACGATAGAAAAGACAATACACTACAAACAATTTACTTTGAAGGTGCTTTCAATAACGTTAGTACTGAATCGATTCAGGAAGCTCTATCCCAACTGGGTGTAGGGAAGTTTATTAGCAAGTGGATAGTGACTATGCTAAAAACCAGAATCATTCAATCGACACTCGGTAATAGTGTTTCCACCATATCCGTTGTAAGGGGAACTCCTCAGGGTGTGGTTATCTCTCCTCTTCTTTGGCTTATGGAAATCAACAAAATTCTGTGTAGGCTTGACCGAGACGGTGTCAAGGTTATCGCATATGCGGATGATGTGGTAGTGTTGGTATCGGGGATGTTTCCTTCTGTGATCAGTGAGATTATGGAAAGTGCCTTGGATAAGATTAGCACATGGGCCACTGGATGTAGACTTAGCGTCAATCCGAGCAAAACTGAACTGATGCTCTTTACCACAAAAACCAAAATACCGGCTTTCACGCCTCCACGGCTTAATAACCAATTACTCTCGTTATCATCTAGTGCTAAGTACCTAGGTGTGGTACTTGACCGTAAATTAAGCTGGAAGCTTAACATTGAACAGCGAGTAAAGAAAACCTGTGTGGCTTTTTATGCTTGTAGCAAAACATTCGGTAAGAAATGGGGACTCCGTCCGAAGATGGTCATTTGGATGTATACTGCGGTGGTGCGCCCTATTCCTTCCTATGGATCGCTAGTTTGGTGGCCGGCGGTTAATAAAGCATACATTACAAAACTCATCAACAAAGTACAAAGGACTGCGGCTCTAGGTGCTACAGGGGCCATGAGAATATGCCCAACTGAAGCCTTGAACGTAATCCTTCACCTTATACCACTCGACCTTCATATAAAGTACATATCAGCATGTAGTGCGGTTAGATTAAGAGAAACAGGTAGCTGGTGCGATAGCCTCTACGGCCACAACAGCATCCTTAATCTGCTACCTCGGGAGTTGGCGGTAAATCCGACCGACTACATAATTCCCAGGGTGAACTTTCGAAATGATGTCACTGTGAGATTCCCTTCCAGGGCGGAATGGAAATGTGGCACGGTGACTAACGAGTTCAAAACAACCATTTTCACTGACGGGTCGAAAATGGACTGCGAGGAAGGGGCGGGAATCTTTTCTGAATCCCTCAATATCGCTAGTTCATTCCGTCTTCCCAATTCATGCAGCGTATTCCAGGCGGAAGTTCTTGCTGTACGAGAGGTGTGGCGTCTCCTCAAACATACATCGATACAACTTAACACCATAGCCATTTTCATTGACATCCAGGCCGCTATCAAAGCCATCGTATCTGCGGCTTCCTCCTCCAAACTTGTGGAACAATGCAAGGAGGAGCTTGCCGCACTCGGTCATCGGTCTAGGATCAGCCTAATCTGGGTGCCTGGTCATAGTAACATTGACGGAAACGAAAGGGCTGATGAATTGGCGAGGCAGGGATCTGCCCTTGACTGCTCCCGTGCGGAGGATGTCAACATTCCGTTAGGGGCCCTTAAGGGTAGAATCTTTGCTCATTTCCTTACAGATGCTGGTAATAGATGGCGAGGGTTGCAGAACTGTGTCATATCCAGGCAGATGTGGCCCAAGTATAACTGGCGCAGAACACAAGAGCTATTAAACAGAAGCCGGGCAGTTATTGCTAGAGTTCTGGCAATTAGCACTGGCCATTGGCCCATAGGGGTCCACGCAACCAGACTGGGCATTACTTTTAATGCACATTGTCGTAGCTGCAATGTGGCCAAAGAGCCTGAAATAATCCTTCACTTCCTTTGTAAGTGTCCGGCCCTTAGTAGGGTCAGACACCGTATACTTGGCAGACACCTTTTTGATAATATTAGTGAGTTAGCGGAGACAAGCATCGGGGACATCATCAGTTTCCTCAGTGCCACGGGGTGGCTTTAAATAATCTTTTTTTCTACTTTCCCACAAGTCCAACGTCAGTTTCTACAACAATTTAGGTCACCTGAGTTGTGGTACTAAAACGGCGCCTATGCGCTAATTATGTTTCAGCATAGCATGCTGTCACAACCACACCTACCTACCTACCTACCATGCACAATAAAAGTAAAATTTCTCTGCACTCAAATTTAAAACTATTTTATTGCACTCCACACAAACTTAAAATGCACAAATTTTTATTTTTAATTTGTTTGCACTCAAACTCACATTTACCGCGAACCGCCGAAAATAGCGAACAAAAAGAAAAAAAAAAATCCAAAATTAAAGGCGCGCTCTTACAAACTAAGTTACCCCAATTATGAAAAAAGGAAATCAACAAATCAAAATCAAATATACATAACTCACTCTGGAATCATCCCTCGTTGGTCACAGTCTGGAAGTAAACTCCATTTTTATTAATAACCCCAAAGTACAATTCCGTGGTAAAAATAGTAGGAAGATGGGCTGCTCACAGAACCTTTATCAGCAAGCCGGAAGAAAATATAACTCTATCGAAACCAAGGCAGCGATGGGAGTATTGTATTAAAATGATGGTATAAAGATTGGTTGTAGGTATTTCGAAAACCATTTTTTTGTCAGAATTTTAAAACGACCTAGGAGAGCGTAATCCACCTTGAAATGCTTTTGGACCAACCAATTTGTAATCAGGGGAGTATTATCAACGTTATGGTATACTCCAATTTTGGTTATAACAATTATTTCGAAAATTGATTTTTTTTTTGAATTTCGAAACAGTCTGGGAGAGCGTAATCCACCTTGAAAAGGCCTTGGACCAACCAATTTGTAATCAGGGGAGTATTATCAACGTTATGGTATACAACAATTTTGGTTATAACAATTATTTCGAAAATTAATTTTTTTGGAATTTCGAAACAGTTTGGCAGAGTGTATGCCTCGTTCAAATGGTCTTGGACCTTCATATCTTTTATGAAGCATTGCTTTTCTACCTTTAGTGGTGAACCGTCAACCCAGGGACCTCGGTTCAATCCCGGACTGGGAAATATTAAATTGAGGACTTTTTTTTTCATTTAATAAAAATAAGTGAAAACCAAATAAACAAAAACAGATATCTGGCGATGGAGAGTGAGCGGTCCGCGCTCCCAGCTGTGGATAGGCAGCTGTGGATAGGCGACTCAACTACGACAGAGACGTTGCGCACGGCAGTGTGGAGCGTCTCCGGTTTAGTAGGGCGGTATCGGGTCGTGATGTTGAGGACGTACAACGTCAGTACGGTCATTTCTGGTGGCTAGCCGAAAGAGAGAAAACTACTTCGTCGTTTCCCCCTAATCCACGGTAGCCTGTTTGAGGTTTAAAGTTGGCTGTTCTTGCCCATGGCCGATTTACATAGTTTAGGTTTAAGTAGTTTAGCTTGCAGGTAGTAATTTAAAAAAACAAAACAAAAAAAAAAAAAAATAATTTAAATTTATATCCACAGCACTTGGATGAAAAAAAATACAAAAAAAGCACAAAAAACATAAAAAAAAAATTATAAAAAAAAAGCACTCGATAAAAAAAAAAAAAAAAAAATACAAAAAAAAAATTTACGTATAGAATACGTAAGGTAGAATAAGATAGGCTAATTTAGAATAAGATAGTTTTAAGATTTATTTTAAATTAGTTTATAAGTGTTATATATAAGAATACAAAAAAAAGTTCAGTCATTAAGTTTTTGACTAATTTTCTTAGTAACACTTAAATTTAAATTTAAAAGAATGAAATAAATAAACAATTTTCAAGTTCGTTACGTCGAAAGACATAGTCTTAAGTATTAGGTTCAACTTAGGGCGCCCGCATAGGGCCAGTAAGTTAGAATTAGAAGAGTTAAGTTAGTTAAGCTAGTTTTAAGCGTTTTGTCTAGCTATAAGTTTAATGAATTGCCCAATAAAAATGTATTAAAATGGTGGTGAACCGTCAACCCAGGGACTTGGGTTCAATTCCCGACCAGGGAAAATTTCGATTTAGGCTTTTTTTTATTATTTACGCAAAAATAGTGAAGATAATTAATAATAAATAAGAAAGGCGATGGAAAGTGAGCGGTCCGCTCTCCCATTAGCGGGACCAGCTGATAATTAAGTATCAGGCGAAGAGACAGTGAAATCAGGCCACCAAGCAACAGTGGATGCAGATGGTACGTTAAAGAGGAGAAGGAAGTTAAAACCGTCTCCCAATTTGGTTAAGCGTCCCTCCACATCAGCTTTAGCTGTACAACTGCCCGGTGGAGTGATTGAAGGGGCGCCGAGCGCAATAACAGCAGCAGCAGCAGAAAAGAAGCGACAAAGGTCGGATGACTCTGTCGACTCTCCGTACATCTCCGATAGAGGGGAAGGGCGCTACGTCGGAGACGATAACAACTGCTTCGCAGTTCTGGCTTCCTCCGAATCGGATGACGAAGAGGAGGAAGTCCAAAGCCTGACTAGCAGCATCAGACAGCTGGAACAGAGGGTGCGTGCCATAAAGGCCGAACAAATGGCCAGAAGAGAGAGGGAGCGGCAGCTAGAGCTCCAGCGATATAACAAACAAAAACGGAAGCAGCCAGAAGGCCAGCTGCAACAGCAACAAATGCAGCAGCAAATACAGCAGCAGAAGCAGCAGCAAGAACAACAGCAGCCGAATAAGCAGCAACAACAACAGCAGCAGAATAAGCAGCAACAACAGCAGCAGCAGAAACAACAGCAACTTCAGCAACAGAAGACGAGTACGAAGACCAGGGTGCCGCCAATTAACACGTACAAGGTAGAGTTGAAGGACACAATTGAATTATGTAAGTCGGCCATTGGCAATAATTTTTCAATTAAACGTTTAAATGTAGATAGGCATTCTATTCACTGCAATACAGTGGAACAGTATAAAAAAATTAAAGATTTGTTACAGGACACGACGACGGAGTTCTTCTCCTTCACCCGAAGGGGGAAAAGCGGCAAACAATGTTGCTGAGGGGGATAGACCCGTCTACTGATCCGGAGACGCTCCTTGCGCTGCTTAAAGAGAAAGAGTGCAACGAGCTCGAATTTGTAGGGGTCAAGTCATTCACCACAGCTAAGGCAAAAAGGGAGAAGCGGAAACTGCCGCTCTTTGTAGTACAGCTTTCACCCAATAGCAAGCTGGATGGTCTAAGGAGTATTAAAGTCCTAGACTACCAGGTTGTCGCTTGGGAAAAATTAAGAAGGCACGAAAACATTTTACAATGGGTTCGCTGCCAAAGGTTCGGTCACGCCGCGTCGAACTGCGAAATGCAGCCTCGATGTGTCAAGTGCGGAAAGAACCACAAAGCAGAGGAATGCACTCTGGGTAAGGATGGAGGGGCAGATAAGAGCCAGCTCTCGTTTGCTTTATGCAGGAACTCGGGACACACCGCAAACTATCGGGGTTGTCCTAAGTTCCAGTATATTAAGAAAGTAAATTTGATTCGTCAGGAGAAGGTTGTAGTGAAACGTTCACCTGCTCCAATTCAAACACAATCCGTGACTCCCCAAGTGACCTACGCCCAAATGGCGGCAGGTCGGGGAAACGCGGAACAGAAAAGACCTAAGGTTGCTTCTCAGGCCCCAGTGCCTAGAGCACCGGAGGCTCAAACTGACTTGCTGGCCATCTTGCACTCTATCCAAGGGCAGATGGAGCAGCTTCAGCGTCAGGTACAGAAGCAGGCGAAGCGGGTGGACCAGATCTACGCACTTCTGCCGGGCCTAACGCACCTCCAGTCGTAATGGGTACGAATATGGAGGAGGAACCCTTGAAGATCCTTGCGGTGAATGTGAATTCACTGATTAGGATCGAGCTAAGAGCCGTATTGTTTAAGTTGCTAGAAGACCAAACCCCTGATGTGCTTATGGTTAGCGAAACAAAGTTATCCCAGAAGCATAAATTGGGGCACAATAAATACAATATTGTCAGAAGAGACCGAAACAACTCCACACGAGGAGGAGGTGTTGCGATCTTTATACGCAAACAACTGCAATTTAAAGTTATGTACAGCGGTGAAGTGCGAAGGTTCCAGGAGCTGGAAGCGTGTATCGTGTGCATCCCTCTCCGTAGTGGAAAGAGGATGTACTTGGTCGCACTCTATGCACCTGAAGCTACTCAATCTACTTTATTTATTTCAGAGCTCGAGACACTTTTTCGATTCCTAAGGCTGGAGTCGGAGGAGAATTATTTCTTCATGGCCGGAGATCTAAACGCCAAATATAGAGATTGGGGAAATAACACACCAAATCCTAAAGGGAACCTACTATTCGCTTGGTGGGGTCGGCACAGTGTCGAGTATAAACTCGATTTGAAAGCTACAGATAGTCCGTCGTTTCCTAGAAGCGGCTCCCATCTGGATCTTATGCTGTTCGACGTACGGTTACAACTGACCGACATGGACCGACAAACTATAAACTGCAGGCACAGATTTGTGTATGACAGTGACCATTGCGGACTCAGTGCCGTAATAACGATTCCCAACGAAATTGCGGAGTTGGAGGGGTTTGTCCAAAAGTATTCCTACAATTATAGTAGGACGCGTTGGACTCGCTTCATCAGAACTTTGACAAGAGCACTCTCCTCAAACTCGCTCTACCCACCGTCCAATAGGAATCTGTCAAACGAGGAGATTGACTGGTGCCTAAAACAAATGGACGAGTCAATTAAACGGACTATGGACAATACGATACCTCGGTATCAACATACTGACAACGCAGACATATTCCGCAATGCAACAATTGACGCACTACACCAACAAAAAAGTAGACTGTTGTCGAGACTAAAAACCTTGTACAGACAGTTTACTGACAGACAAAACTCGGAGGTTAGGACACTGAAGTCGTTGATTAAAAACCTCCAGAAGTTAATTAGAGAAAATTACAGACTTTCTGTAAATTTGCACTGGAACAACAAAATTCGGGCTGTAAAATCCAACAACCCGAGTATATTCCTGCAAATAAATAAAATATTTCGGAGGAATAATCAAAACGACCTTCCGTGTCTTAAGATCCAACGAACGACGAACAATAGACGAATGCTGATAACAGCAGGTATAGATGCAGATAACGCAGTAGAGGATGACAACTTCCTTGTGATCGAAGATCCGCAGGAGAAGGTAGAGATTATAGGAGCGACTTTCCAGGAAGTGTACAAGGTGAATGATACCATTTACCCGAATCACGACCTGGAAAATCGCGTCCTTGTGCACAACTTCTACCTTCGAAATAATATAGAGCACTGGCGATCCGAGAACATACGTTTAACCGAGTTCAATTCACATGGCATATAATGTCATCGCCGACGAAAGGGTACATCCCCCTACATATCGAAGGTGGAGCTCCAAGCGATCTTCGACTCACTGAGGAGGAAGAAATCTGTAGGAATCGATGGAGTGTCGAACATTGTGCTTCGACATCTCCCTCTAGAAGCGGTGGACATTTACACCACTCTGTTTAACAATGCACTGAATAATGCACATCATCGAGTGCATTGGAAAACAGCAGTGATACAACCCATCCCCAAAAGGGGTAAGGACACCTCCAATCCGGCAAATCTCCGGTCGATAAGTCTCCTTCCGAACATCAGCAAGGTATTCGAGAAAGTGATCAATAGAGCCCTGCTTAAGTGGACTGAGAACAAAAATATAATTCCGGATTCGGTTTTAAGGCGGGGCATGATACAATACATGCCGCGTCTAAACTGGTATCGGATATCCAATGGAACAAAAACAAGAAACAATGCACGGGTGCCTGCCTGATTGACTTGGAGAAGGCGTTCGACACCGTATGGTTAGAGGGACTCTTCTACAAGCTGAGCAGGCTGGGCATAAGCAAACCACTGCTGTACATACTTTATAACATGCTCACCAGTAGACAGTTCATCGTCAAAAATGGCAATGTGACTTCTGCTGGAACATTTCTAATTAAAAACGGTCTGCAACAAGGTGCGGTTAATTCACCGATCCTTTTCAACATTTATACGAGCGATCTGATAGGATCACTTCACCATGCCATAGCGTACGCAGACGACTTGATCGCGTACAGATCAGGACCAAAAATCGAGGTCATTGCAATTCTCTTGCAACGTGACTTCGATAAGATTCAGCGATATTGTGATGACTGGAAGTTGAAGATCAACTTCCAGAAATCGGAAACCATTCTTTTTAGGACGCCGTTGTCTGGGGCCTCTAGGGATACCAGAAAGAATTGGCTAAAGTTCTCAATCATGGGACCGCACGGACAGCCACTTACGTGTCGAAGTGTAGTCAGATACCTGGGGCTCTGGTTAGACCAATATCTATATTTGAACAAACATATAGATGCTGCTCTGGCCAGAGCCAAAGGTGCTTTTGCCCTTGCAAAGAGACTTTTTTATAGCAAGCAACTCGATGCAAGGGTTAAGGTAATCTGCTACATGGCCCTCATTAGGCCCATGCTCGTATATGGATGCCCCGTGTGATTCAACGTGGGAGCAAACTTGTTGGAAAAGATTCGTGTGTTTGAGAGGGCTCGCCTTCGGGCTTGCCTTCATTTATACAGAACACCAGAGTCCCAGTACATAAAATTCTATCCCAATGAGGTTCTATACAACAGGGCTAACCTAATAAGAGTGGATAATTTCGTTATCAAGCTGATTCGAGGGCACATTGCAAGAGCAATGAGCTCGACGAACAACCTGATCTCCGGGGCTTATTACCCCAATTACGAGTATCACGAGAGAGTGCGCCTTAACGGCTTTGTTCCCCCAGAGGTGTTCCTCTATTTTGATAAGAAGGGTCTGATCCAGGACAGATTGGCAGTGCCGCTAATCTTCCACGTTGCTCGGACAGCTGTGGATAGGCGACTCAACTACGACAGAGACGTTGCGCACGGCAGTGTGGAGCGTCTCCGGTTTAGTAGGGCGGTATCGGGTCGTGATGTTGAGGACGTACAACGTCAGTACGGTCATTTCTGGTGGCTAGCCGAAAGAGAGGAAACTACTTCGTCGTTTCCCCCTAATCCACGGTAGCCTGTTTGAGGTTTAAAGTTCTGTTCTTGCCCATGGCCGACTTACATAGTTTAGGTTTAAGTAGTTTAGCTTTTACTACCTAGTAATTTAAAAAAAAAATCTTAAATTTATATCCACAGCACTTGGATGAAAAAAATACAAAAAAGCACAAAAAACATAAAAAAAAAAAAATTATAAAAAAAACAGAACTCGATAAAAAAAAAATTAAAATTACTTATAGAATACGTAAGGTAGAATAAGATAGGCTAATTTAGAATAAGATAGTTTTAAGATTTATTTTAAGGTAGTTTATAAGTATTATATATAAGAATACAAAAAAAAGTTCAGTCACTAAGTTTTTGACTAATTTTCTTAATAACACTTAAATTTAAATTTAAAAGAATGAAATAAATAAACAATTTTCAAGTTCGTTACGTCGAAAGACATAGTCTTAAGTATTAGGTTTAACTTAGAGCGCCCGCACGGGGCCAGTAAGTTAGAATTAGAAGAGTTAAGTTAGTTAAGCTAGTTTTAAGCGTTTGTCTATCTATAAGTTTAATGAATTGGCCAATAAAAATGTATTAAAAATGAAATGAAAAATGCTTTGTCTTTTCGCTCCATATATGTCCCTATGCGGTGGCGCAATGTGTTGTCCCATTCATGTTTCAATTTCATTTTATTAATCACCTTTCTCTTTGCATGTACCTTTTGCAATCAACATGAATTAGATCAGCTCCACCACAAGGGCCTACAGTGTGGTTTGGAATTGAAGAATGAATTTTGAAACTCCGTTCACAGCCGGGGAGAATGTTGGCGATTAAAACATTGAAGAACAGAGTGACGACACCAAGTGACAGTTCTTCTATAAAACCAAATGATTATGAAGCAAATAAAACTAAATTCTATGTTTCTGTAACTACGAGTACTGTAATCAATACATTTGTAAATTAATACATTTTTACACAAATCTACTAAATACGAGTATATGAGCAAATACATTGGCAAATCGTATTTCGCGCCAAAATCTAAAGTACATAATAAAGGCATAAATACTCTAAAATGTAAAGTCGAAAAGTACACTCGAATAAAACCTTTAGAACGAATAGATCGGTGCATTTTCTATTACATACGTACTTATACATATACATATATTTCTTTGTTCATAGTCAACCGAAGCAAAGTCCATCGAGTTCTTTTCAACAACCCCAATTGCATATGCGTGGTAAAAACAATTTTATTCTCTACTCTACCAATCCCAGTTATTGTGAAAACAATTCTGGTTTGTCCAAAGGAATTTCTTTAAAATCGCTAGAGGTGTTTGGCCTTATAACGCTTGACATCGTACCGGAGTCGATCAGACATTTTGTTTTTTTTTTTGTTTTTTATGGTTAAGACAATTAGTGGAAGTTTATGCTCCGAGGCTCGTCTTGAAAATTTTTGAAGGGACTTCCTTGAGCTCAATATCTATTGTTTTGATTAATATTTGGGTTTCCGTATTCTGCACTTCTTTCGACGTTTAAATTATGACCAGAGTTGTAAAATGAGAGGTATTACCCCTGTGTTTCCAACTATTGTATTTCTGCTGCTGGTTCTCCAATTTTGATACTTAATATCTCCATATCTAAAATTATCTAACAGTCTTAATCTAGCCTATTTATTATAAATTGAGATCATTCTTGAATTTTCTTCTATATGAGCCCTAATATTTCCATCAATTTTCTCGATTAAGATTTCTGTGAGGTCCCTATCTAAGTTTGCATGTTTATAAAATGTTGGCTTCCTATCATCGAATTCGTACATTTCATTTAATTTAAAACTTATATCTCTAAACTCAGCAAATAATTCATTTAAATTATGACCCTAACAGTACGGCAATAATTGAAGAGTTCTGTATAACCTCTATTCGGCTGAAAATGTTGTCTTAGTTTCGTGGATACACTGCTCCAATTAGGATTACCTCCCAGTTGCTGAATGCACTTTTCTGCTTCTCCGTGGATCTGCATTTCGAAGTATCGAAGATGGTCAGCGTTGCATAATAATGATGTCATCTCGACAGACTTAATAAATGATGTTAAGGGATACTAGTTTTTTTTTTATTGTTTATTCATTTCTTTCCACTTATACACTAACATAATTTATAGTTCCAATAAACTTAAAACTACACTATTACAATACCTTAAAGTAACCGACCTAAGGGATGCGCGATACTTATAATATGATTTTTATAAAACTTAATTCTATTGTTTTAATTTTAATCGATGTTATTTTGTTAGTTTCAAATTTTTATTTTTTTTTTTTATTTTTTGCATTATTTCATTTTAAGGAAAAATATGGGAAAACCTTTTATTAATCATTATTTTTTTTTTTTCATAAAAACTAATCTAGGTGATAAAAACTAAAACTATTGTACCTTAACCCCATTCTCGGGTTGGACTCTGATATGTGATATCTGATCCCCCACTGAAAAGACCAATCAAATGAGAGTGAGATCATTCAATCGGTCATTCAGCGATATGCCAAAAATCACACATCAGGGTCCGGCCCTGCTTAACCTAATTGTTAGCCTTAACCCAAACGAGCCACCAATATATCTCCCTATTCAAACTGTCGTCATTTACTGAATCCTGCTCAAGTATGCTTACGCAGTATCTCAAGTCAGCTTTTCTCCTGAGTCCATCGGCTCCTAGAGGATACGTTTATCTGTAGCCCTTCTAGCAAGATGGTAAATAATCGGAACGTTCAGTGAATCTGACAAATACAAGAATGCTTCAGGGGGATGTAACCACTCACCATAGCACTTTGTAAATACCCAGGGTTAGGATAAAATAAGCCTGACACAAGTTCGAGTCGTAACGCTCGCCGATCGCGCGAAATGGTTAGAGGTGGAAGGAAGATCTAGAATCACATTGTCAATTCTGGATACGCCAGAAGCATCCAATAGTCTCTTATTAGAAACGTTATGCCGGAAATCGGAATGTGCGCTTCTATACATACGCATGCAGGTTATTAGAAAGAATTGGACGAACAAAAGCTTGGTACCATACGACCCCCACATCAGATCCAAGATATTGGAGTAGTTCAAAACTTGTCCAGATGAACACCTAAATACTTCACAACAGTCTTTGACTCGATGTGAAGACCATTAGAATTCGTAATTTGTATAATATGTTTTTCCAGTTTCGCCTCAAATCTGAATTTCCGCGACTTACTGGGAGCGGAACAGTATAGTTTCGCATTTCGCCTCGTTTATTTTAAGCTTCCATTCTGAGCAGAAACTTTGCAGTTTATTAAAATTGTTCTGAATCTCTTTGTGTATGTCTTGGATTCTAGATCCGCTTGCATACAATAAAACATCGTCAGCGAACGCTATCATTCTGGATCCATGTCACTCAGCATTTCCGAAATGTAAATGTTGGAGAGGAGCGGTGCTGAAACTGTGCCCTGTGGCAGAGCATTGATGACATTAAAAACTTTAGTCGTCATGTATTGTTTATCGTTATCAAAGATCTTATTATATGCGGTTTAAAATTTTATGACAAATGTGCAATTTTACGTATCTGAAAGTACCTTGAACTTCTTAATGTCAAGTATCAATTTTTCATGGAAATGTAATGCTTGTGCCAGTGTTCCAGTGCTTGGTTTGGTGTGCAAAGTTAGTGAATTGAGCAAAATTATTCAACAATTGCATGAAGAAATAAAAGCATTAAAAACAGTGACAAAATTAAAGTTGTGGAAGAAAGTGATCCAGAGCCAACTTCCAATAAAGGAAAGCAAAATATTATGCATAAAAATAACAATAAAATTCAATTACATTATTCTAATTCAGCGGCAACTAATACTCGTACCAACAACGGTCGCGAAGAGACTTTGGTTAGGTTTGTAAATGTCACTGACCCCTCGCCCTACACCAATTCAAACGAGTCTGTTGAACCAATAGATGTGCATTGGAATATTGTCAACCATAGGAAACACAACACAACAAGACGCCCGAAAGTCATCGGTAAAGACTCTGCTTATACAGAGGTCGAGGTAATATCTGCAAAAAAATGGCTTCACCTCTCTCGTATTTCCACCAACACAAAAGCGGATCCATATATTGGCCTATACGTCGAAAAAGTTGAATACTCCAGTAAATCTACTCTCCTGCTTTCCCCTCTACAAAAGAGATGCTGATCTGTCATCGTTGAAATTTATTAATTTCTGCCTTGGCGTCCCTTCATTTCTAATAAATGATGCACTGAATGCAGAGAACAGGCCATTGAATGTGCGTGTGAGAAATTCTGTTTCATTCCAAAAAACGGGAGCGCAGACGGCGCTGAAACATAAGCAATGAAACGAATTCTTCACATTCGCCTTTACTGTTTTCGTCGCCGTCTAACGTAATCAGTATTTACTATCAGAATGCAAGTGAAATGAGGACAATGTTGTTTTTCTCGCTTTTTTTCTGCATGAGTATGACATAATTGTAATCACCGAGGAGTGGTCATTTGTGCGGCGGGGGAGTATTTATCGCCGTCCGTTCCTCTCTTACAACTTATCCCGCTACTCTTCCTAATAATGATGATGTCAGCGAACAACTGTGTGTATCTGTTGATCTTGGCGGTGGGATAGCTGGACATAATCAAGTCTTTTTTGTTGCAAGCTACATATCTCCAAAAAGTTCGCTATGTGTTTACGAAGGTCACATAGCCAACATTGAGTTTATTGCTGATCAGCTGTATGAATACCAGCACTTGATGGTCTTGGGAGATTTTAACATAGGTGATGTAAAGTGGGAATATTTTCATGATGACAAATGTTTATTTCCCTTTAATATGAAAACTGATTGTGAGTTTACGTTCATTGATTCAATGTTTCCGTTCAATTTACTTCAAAAAAATAATTGTCATAATTCGTTAAACAGAATACTAGATCTTGTGTTTGCAAATAATGATCTAAATTGTATTGTTCGAGAAATTGTATGTCGTTTAATGAAAAATTCTATTCATCATATTTCTCTATGTATAGATTTAAAATGTGCTACCACAGACAATAAAGTTACATAGATATCGCATGCAGAGCAAACAAAATTACCACTTTTTCAACGACAATAAAATTCTCAAACCTAAAGGTTGTTGCATCAATTCGGTATGAAACCATTTTAAATTGTGTAGTCGTAGATATCAACCATGTTGTGTGTTGTAACTTGGATATACACACATTTTTTTCATATTTCGTTTTGCTGCAATCCTTTATTTCGTTTTACATCTCAATCGATCTTGCAAACGAACATATACGAATGACTGATTGTGTCGCTGGTGTGGATCGCTACACTGTAGTGTGTTTGTGTATACATTTATTGAGGAGGCACATCGTACATATATTTACATATGTACAGTGGCGAGCTAAAATGAGTACATGTTGCAGAAATTAGAGAAAAATAGATTAATATTTTATTATTTTTAAAAAAAATAAAGAACTGCTTAAAATAAAGAAAACAAAACAATTCTAGTAAAAAAGTTAAAAAAATATATAAAAATGTTGAAGTGAGTATACATATATTCATTTTTGCACGTTTTTTTCTGGTGACATGTTTCTTTTGATATTAATGCTTCGTTCATAGTCTCTTGTTTTTGATAACACTTTGCATTCGAGTTGGAATACTTTCCACTAATTTTTCACTATATTCATGTGGAATTTTGGCCCACTCTGCTTGTAGTCTAATCCACAGCTCGTTTATATTTTTTGGAGGATTGTCATATTGCGCAAGACTTGTTTTAACTATAGCCCACAAATTCTCGATAGGAATTAGATATGGGCTCTGTGCTGGCCACTTGAGCGTTTGAAATAATTGCTCTCCAAGCCAGTTTTGAACAATTTTCGCGGTGTGTTTTGGGTCGCCGTCTTGTTGAAAAAATATTTCGTCAATAGGGTAGGCGCACTCGTCAACAAATTGTGGTAAATTGGTTCGCGGAATATCGAGGTATTGCTCCTTCTTCATAATACCCTCAATTTTAACAAAAGGGCCAATATTCCACCACGTGAAACAACCCCACACCATCAAACTTCCTCCTCCGTGCTTCATTCTTTCTTTAACCTGGTATTTTTGTAGGCTTTCATTTGGTCGATGCCAGTAATATTCTTTACCATCTGACTGAAATCGATTAACCTTCGTCTCATCTAACCAAATTACTCGCTTCCAATCTTCAGCAGTCCAATTTTTATGTTCTTTGCAGAACTTTAAGCGTGCCTTAACATTTTTGTCTGACAAGACTGTTTTTTTCTGTTTAACTGCGGACACCAAACCTATCCTGCGCAATGTTCTTCTGGCGGTCCACTCGCTGACATTTTTATTTAGGCATTTTGCAGTTGCCTTAGGTGTTCTGCAGTCCTTGGTTTTCATTAAACGCTCCATTGAACGCGCGTCGCCTTTTGATAAAGTTTTGGTCGGCCTGGAGCATTGTTTGTGGACTGCACATTTCTTCTCTTTTTCACTAAAAGAATAGTTCTTTGACAAAGGTTTACTCTTTCTGCAATAAGTCTAGAAGAAATTCCCTGTTCAAGTAGGGAAACGAGATCTACCTGGATCTGGTGTAGCTTGAAGAATAAATTCAAACAAAAGTTTCACATAAACAAAACAAAGAACAACGTACTTTTGGGCAGACGAAACGAAACGTGCAAATTTGAGTAAATGGAGCAACCATCGTTTATTCTTAATTTTTTCAGTTTATTCAGGAATATTTTGGGTTTGTGTTACTCAAACAGTGAAGCACATATACATGTGCTGGAATAAATTGCTTTTTTTTATTTCGAAGATATAATAGAAAATAGGAGCCATTGATTGAAATTTCTGAAACATGTACTCATTTTTGCTCGCCACTGTATATATTCTAACATCGTCTAAAAGTATGCAACAATAATGTAGAATAATAACTACGCTCCTACAGCCCATTCCAAACTGTACTTTCATTTCGAGGTTCGCAATAGCTGACAACGCCACGGATAAAGAGAGAATTATAACTGGAAGAAATGATTGTCATCTTGGAATTATTTCCAGTGGTCGAAGAATTTGCTAGAAGTTTCTGGCTATCTGAAACTTCTGCTATATAAGGACAGATGGCGATCAATAGGAAAGACAGTGATTTTTAAACTGTGGCGAAGAGATTAGAAAAGTGATAATAGGCGAAGTTGTAATTTTGTGATAAATTGAAAGTTGAGAGTTAACAAGAAGGAGTAATTAGTTTGGATTTGTGAATTAAGTAATAGAAAGGAGATAAAGTGATTTGAGAGGAAAGAGACCTGAACCTGAATTGTTCTATAGACTAGAAAATAAAGAAATAAATTTCACAGAATATTGTTTTATCTACTCGAGCCGTAGCTCGCATATTACATTGGTGTCAGAAGCGGGATAAAACTTATTCTGTGAATAACTATTCCCGTGGTGTGAAATTGCACAAAAAAAAAAAAAAAAAAACGATTGCTGTGTTGAGTTAATTAGTTGCGCAAAATGGGTCGCAAATTGGGAAAACTAACTATAACTCAACTAAAGGCAGAACTCAGTAAGCGGAACCTCGACACAACTGGGGGAAAAGATGCCCTGCTGATTCGTCTGGAAGAAGCAGTAACGCAGGAAGGTGAAAATCCGCACGACGTAGAGTTTGACGTGGAAGAGGAACCAGCAAGTACAGCAGCCGACCCGGGTATAACAAGTCTGCTCCTGCAACTTAAGTTAGTCATGGACGAACAAAAGAAAGCAATAGAAGACCAAAGGAATTCTATAGAACTTAAGCTGGACGACCAAAAGAAAGCAATGGACGACCAGAGGAATTCTCTAGAACTTAAGCTGGACGAACAAAAGAAAGCAATGGACGAACAAAAGAAAACAATGGACGAACAAAAGAATTCTCTAGATGCTCTGGAAAGTAAACTTGATGAGCAAAACAAGAACTTGGAATCCAAATTCGAAGTGATCGAAGAGAAAATCGAGAAGGTCGAGACGCAACTCGAAAAAGTCGAAACTAGATTCGATGAAAATTTTGAGAAACATGAAACTCAGTTCGGGAAGATAGAGACTCAGTTTGAAAAAGTAGAAAAGCAAGTCGAAAGTCTTGCTAAGGAGCTCAGCAACGTGAAGAGACAGAAAGCACGGGAATATTCTACTGACGGTCTGAGAAGAAAGGAGATGCAGCCTCCTATCTTCGATGGTCAAACATCATGGCCAATTTATAAGAGGCAATTCGAAGCGGCCGCAATGACCAATAGCTGGGACGATGAAGAGAAGTCTATTGCACTCACGCTTGCACTGAGGGGTCCAGCTGCGGAGCTCTTGCAGACCATCCCGGAAGATAAACAGCAGAACTACGACTCTCTGGTTCAGGCTATCGAGATGCGGTTTGGGGATGAACACATGCAGCAGGTGTACAGGGTTCAGCTGCGTAGTCGAGTCCAGAGAAGGGGGGAAACGCTCCAACAGTTGCAAGCGGATATAGAGCGACTAGCCCATCTTTCATACCCTAAAGCCGGTGAGGAGCTTATCAACGAAATGGCGGTGGAGGCTTTTATTCAGGCCATAGAGGACAGACAACTGCAAATGGCTGTAAGGATGGCTGTAAAGCGAACACTCCCCGAGGCATTGGCATTCGCTTTGTCAATGAAGGCTGCGGACCAAGCATACCAGGGAATACACCGTGTCAGGGAAATGTCCGTCGTGGAATGCTCATGCCAGAGAACAGCCGCCATGGATGAAGACAGAGCTCGCGGAAGTCAAATCCGTTGCTGGAATTGCAACCAAACCGGACACCTACAACGGCAGTGCAGAAGTGCACCTAGACGAGGAAATTGTCCACATTGCGGAAGTAGGAGAAGCAGAGAGGAAGCATCCTGTCGGTCAGACTTCCCAAAACCAGCAGTCGGGGGATGCGTAAGGACCAACTTCGCGGGGCAGAAGTTGGTTACTGGAATCGAGGCCCCCAGGACCACCATTCAAGTTTCGCAAACCAAACGGGGTAACAAGAGCCTGACAGTGGAGGCACTAATCAACAAGAAGAAGTGCGTAGCCACCATCGACACAGGTGCCAC
The DNA here is from genome assembly GCA_963082735.1 of Pocota personata. Classification (NCBI taxonomy): domain Eukaryota; kingdom Metazoa; phylum Arthropoda; class Insecta; order Diptera; family Syrphidae; genus Pocota; species Pocota personata. The sequence continues at coordinate 84,893,368 of OY720429.1, forward strand.
CGCCTCCATTGTAAGAAGAGATATCGTCAAAGGCTCCTGGCTGCACAACACCAACAGCTACTGCCTGAAGACTGCCACAGGGGAAATGGCGAAGGTATTTGGAGAAGTTCGTCTTACGATTACTCTGGCAGGACTGACGTTCGCCCATGCGTTTCTGGTGGCAGATATATGCGACGAGTGCATCATCGGAATAGACTTCATGAAAGCAAATGAAGTAATCTTGGACATCGGGATGCAAGTACTGAGGTATCGAAATGTGGAGATTGCGATGGTGTACGGAAATGAGAATGCCGTAACTCTCAGGACAGTCATCAGCAAAGACGAAGTTTTGCCGCCGTCTTCAGAGACAATCATTTGGACGAAGCTGGAAGGTGATCTTGGGAGCCACCGATTCTACATAGTAGAACCAGACCCAGAGAAGAATTCTCAAGACTACATCTTGGGAAAGACGTTAGTCGAACCAAAGAACACCATGGTTCCAGTGAGAGTTTTGAACGCAAGACCACACACTGTCAAACTAAGGCGAGGGGAGGTGACTGGAAAATGCACGCCGATTACCGCCGTCGCAACAATATCTGAACGTGATGCTCCAAAACCTCTCCCATCACCTTGGACAGCGGAAACGAGAGAGACGATTCTCCAGTCCAGTGAGCTGAATCAGGAGCAGCGAACTATGGCAGAGAATCTTATCAATGAGTACGCTGATGTATTTGCCTCACAGGTCGGAGAATACGGCCGAACACACCTGGTACAACATCGAATAGACACTGGTGATACTAGACCAATTCGTCAGCCTGCTAGGCGCCTTCCATTGGCAAAGCAGACAGAAGTTGCAGAGATGGTGTCGGCAATGGAGAAAGAAGGTCTGATTGAAAGTTCCAAAAGTCCGTGGGCATCACCGGTTGTACTGGTTAAGAAGAAAGATGGCAGCACGCGGTTCTGCGTGGACTATCGGCAGCTCAATTACGTCACCAAGAAAGACAGCTACCCTCTGCCACGGATTGACGACACGCTAGACACACTATCAGGAGCCCGATGGTTTTCCACTCTCGACTTGAAGAGTGGCTACTGGCAGGTACAGATCCATCCAGAAGACCGGGAGAAAACCGCCTTCACCGCAGGAAATGGGCTATGGCAATTCACGGTAATGCCATTCGGGCTGTGCAATGCTCCGGCGACTTTCGAGCGATTGATGGAATGTGTCCTGCAAGGGTTAACATGGAAAACCTGTTTGGTATACTTGGATGATGTCATCGTCGTAGGAAAATCGTTTGCGCAACACCGAGACAATCTAAGGGATGTGTTTCAAAGGCTTCGAAGTGCCCACCTGAAGCTCAACCCCAAGAAGTGCGCCCTGTTTAGAGCGGAAGTCAAGTACTTGGGGCACATAATTTCAGCGAAAGGAGTGAGAACCGATCCAGAGAAGGTCGAAGCGGTGAAAAACTGGCCAGTCCCCAAGGATAAACACCAACTAAGGAGCTTCCTGGGCCTAGCCACCTACTACAGACGGTTCGTGAAGGATTTTGCCGGGATCGCAAAGAACCTGCACCAGTTGACGGAAAAGGGAAAACAATTCAAATGGACAATTGAGTGCGAGAAGAGCTTCAAGGCACTTAAACAACGGCTATGCGATGCCCCGATACTGGCTTACCCCACTCCCGGGGAAACGTTCATTGTGGATGCAGATGCTAGTAATGTTGGGGTAGGAGCCGTACTCTCCCAGGTGCATGACGGCCAAGAGAAGGTGGTTGCGTACTTCAGCAAGGTGCTCTCTAAGCCAGAAAGGAACTACTGCGTGACAAGGAGAGAACTTCTAGCTTTGATCTTGGCTACGAAGCATTTTCACAAATACCTCTACGGGAGGAAGTTCGTTCTTCGCACAGACCATGCAGCCTTAAAATGGCTATTACAGTTCAAGAGTCCTGAGGGTTAGGTCGCAAGATGGATCGAAAGGCTGCAAATCTACGACTACGAAATACAGCATCGTAAAGGAAAACTCCACTCTAATGCGGATGCACTGTCCCGGAGACCATGCAGAACGGATTGTAAACATTGTGCGCGTCAGGAAGAACGGGAGCTGGTTTCCATCCAAAGAATGAGAGCCGAACCTATCGCCGGCTGGAGCGTAGATGAGATCCGGAACGCTCAGAAGGAAGACCCGGATATCGAGCCGATTCTGGCCTGGAAGGAGAACATGGAGAAACCGGATCATCAGGACATCTCTCACAGAAGCCCGACCTTAAAGGCATATTTTGCGCAGTGGGACTCCCTCCATGTCCAAGAAGGTGTTCTGAGAAGAAAATGGGAATCCTCCGACGGAAAGTCGTTTGTAATGCAGCTTGTAGTACCGCGGACGGGGGTCAAGGAGGTGTTACAGGAAATGCATGGCGGGGCGTCCGGAGGCCACTTGGGAGTGAATAAGACGCTAGAAAAGGTACGAGAACGTTTTTATTGGTTAAAAGCGAAGGAAGATATCGAAGACTGGTGCAGAGAATGCGACGTGTGTGCAGCTAGTAAGGGTCCGAGAACCAAAACTCGAGGTAAGATGCACCAATACAACGTGGGAGCACCTTTCGAACGAATCGCCATTGACATCGCAGGGCCCTTTCCGGAAACCGACAATGGTAATCGGTATATACTCGTAGTGATGAACTACTTCAGTAAGTGGCCGGAAGCGTTTCCGATCCCTAACCAGGAAGCCAGAACCGTGGCGGAGCAGATCGTCTACAATTGGGTTAGCAGATTCGGTGTGCCCTTGGAATTGCATTCTGACCAAGGGAGGAACTTCGAGTCAAGAATCTTCCAAGAGATGTGTCAACTACTCGGAATCAAAAAGACAAGGACAACCCCGCTTCATCCACAGTCGGACGGTATGGTGGAGCGTTTCAATAGGACTTTGGACGAACATCTCTCGAAGGTCGTAGGTGACTACCAACGGGATTGGGACCGGCAGATTCCCTTGTTTTTGATGGCCTATAGAAGTGCCGTGCATAGCACTACTCGACATACGCCGTTCGAAATCTTATTTGGTGGAATAGCTCGTTTACCCAGTGAGGTGAAATTTGGATCTCCTACCAATGAGCCCAGAAATGAAGAAGAGTACGTGGCGGACCTTAGGGAAAGGCTTAGGGACATACACCAAAGGACCAGAAGCCAGATTAAGATAACGAGCGACCGCATGAAGACCAGGTATGATGCCAAGGCAACAACGTCAGGATTCCAGGAAGGAGATCTAGTGTGGCTGTATAATCCCCATCGCCAAAAGGGGAAATCACCTAAATTGCAGCGGAACTGGGAGGGTCCATACAGAATAGTAACCCGCATCAACGATGTTGTCTACCGCATCCAGCGAGGACCAAGGGCCAAAATGAAAGTGGTTCATGTGGACCGACTGAGTCGATACAATGGTCGAAGTGAGGACGCACTTGTTCGGGACGAACAAGTCTAAGAGGGGGGCAGTGTAACATCGTCTAAAAGTATGCAACAATAATGTAGAATAATAACTACGCTCCTACAGCCCATTCCAAACTGTACTTTCATTTCGAGGTTCGCAATAGCTGACAACGCCACGGATAAAGAGAGAATTATAACTGGAAGAAATGATTGTCATCTTGGAATTATTTCCAGTGGTCGAAGAATTTGCTAGAAGTTTCTGGCTATCTGAAACTTCTGCTATATAAGGACAGATGGCGATCAATAGGAAAGACAGTGATTTTTAAACTGTGGCGAAGAGATTAGAAAAGTGATAATAGGCGAAGTTGTAATTTTGTGATAAATTGAAAGTTGAGAGTTAACAAGAAGGAGTAATTAGTTTGGATTTGTGAATTAAGTAATAGAAAGGAGATAAAGTGATTTGAGAGGAAAGAGACATTGTAAGAAAAGAATTGCGAAGGATAGTACAGTGTGAACCTGAATTGTTCTATAGACTAGAAAATAAAGAAATAAATTTCACAGAATATTGTTTTATCTACTCGAGCCGTAGCTCGCATATTACAATATTTTGAGAAGGACGTCAATGTCGCTTTTGTTCGATTTTATTTTTCAATTTCATTTTCATTCGCCGTCAACTTTCGATTGAGCGATTTTTTTCAGCGGTATACTTTTTAAATATGTGTCATACACGTAAAAGGAAGTCTGGCGTTTCTTGTTCAATTTGTAAAAAATCGAAAAGAAATTTCCCCGATTTGAAAATTTTTGCATGTCCTTCAAATGAAAAAAATAAAATTTTGAGTAATTTGTGGAGGCGGGCATGCGATTTTAAGAGCGAAGGAAAATATTTTGTTTGTCAAAATCATTTTTCTTCAGAATTTATTGGCAGAAAAATGCTGACGCCGATCCCTCCTTAAATCTAAATTGTAATTTAAATTTTGACTTAAGTTTAGAAAATCTTTCATCTTTGCTACCAAAATGGAGAAGGACCTCTAGTACTACAAATATTTCTTGCGTTAGATGCAATAAATTATTAGAAAAATGCGCACAAGAGGCGAAAACAAATTCTGAATTGGAAAAAAAATATATTACGCTGCAGACTTAAAATTCAAAGCTTGAGAAGAAAACTTCGCTCTAGAACTAAAACGCATAACGCTCTACGAACTAGCAACATATCAACTAGTTTATCATCGCAAATTCAAGTACTTGATATTTCAGAGCACTCAAAAATTGTTTGTGGTATATTAATGGGGCTGTCCAGGTCCAAAAAATATAATGTTGCCGAAAGAGAACTTTCCCAAAACATTTTTTACAGATCTCAGAACGCTAATCTAATTTCTTCGAGATAGACTGGGATTTAGACTTCCCCACGTATCCACATTTTATCGTTGGGCTCCTGTTAAAGGCTTACAACCTGGATTCCAAAACAATGCCCACTGTTTTCTTAAAGCAAAGTTTGCATCATTAAGCCAACGTGAACGTGGTGCTGTTATTTGATGAAATCAATAGAATTCGTCCAAATCTCACATACAACATCAAAAATGACTTAATTGATATTGTAACATCGTCTAAAAGTTCGCAATAGCTGACAACGCCACGGATAAAGAGAGAATTATAACTGGAAGAAATGATTGTCATCTTGGAATTATTTCCAGTGGTCGAAGAATTTGCTAGAAGTTTCTGGCTATCTGAAACTTCTGCTATATAAGGACAGATGGCGATCAATAGGAAAGACAGTGATTTTTAAACTGTGGCGAAGAGATTAGAAAAGTGATAATAGGCGAAGTTGTAATTTTGTGATAAATTGAAAGTTGAGAGTTAACAAGAAGGAGTAATTAGTTTGGATTTGTGAATTAAGTAATTGAAAGGAGATAAAGTGATTTGAGAGGAAAGAGACCTTGTAAGAAAAGAATTTGCGAAGAATAGTATAGTGTGAACTTGAATTGTTCTATAGACTAGAAAATAAAGAAATAAATTTCACAGAATATCGTTTTATCTACTCGAGCCGTAGCCTGCATATTACATTGGTGTCAGAAGCTGGGATAAAACTTATTCTGTGAATAACTATTTCCGTGGTGTGAAATTGCACAAAAAAAAAAAAAAAAAAACGATTTCTGTGTTGAGTTAATTAGTTGCGCAAAATGGGTCGCAAATTGGGAAAACTAACTATAACTCAACTAAAGGCAGAACTCAGTAAGCGGAACCTCGACACAACTGGGGGAAAAGATGCCCTGCTGATTCGTCTGGAAGAAGCAGTAACGCAGGAAGGTGAAAATCCGCACGACGTAGAGTTTGACGTGGAAGAGGAACCAGCAAGTACAGCAGCCGACCCGGGTATAACAAGTCTGCTCCTGCAACTTAAGTTAGTCATGGACGAACAAAAGAAAGCAATAGAAGACCAAAGGAATTCTATAGAACTTAAGCTGGACGACCAAAAGAAAGCAATGGACGACCAGAGGAATTCTCTAGAACTTAAGCTGGACGAACAAAAGAAAGCAATGGACGAACAAAAGAATTCTCTAGATGCTCTGGAAAGTAAACTTGATGAGCAAAACAAGAACTTGGAATCCAAATTCGAAGTGATCGAAGAGAAAATCGAGAAGGTCGAGACGCAACTCGAAAAAGTCGAAACTAGATTCGATGAAAATTTTGAGAAACATGAAACTCAGTTCGGGAAGATAGAGACTCAGTTTGAAAAAGTAGAAAAGCAAGTCGAAAGTCTTGCTAAGGAGCTCAGCAACGTGAAGAGACAGAAAGCACGGGAATATTCCACTGACGGTCTGAGAAGAAAGGAGATGCAGCCTCCTATCTTCGATGGTCAAACATCATGGCCAATTTATAAGAGGCAATTCGAAGCGGCCGCAATGACCAATAGCTGGGACGATGAAGAGAAGTCTATTGCACTCACGCTTGCACTGAGGGGTCCAGCTGCGGAGCTCTTGCAGACCATCCCGGAAGATAAACAGCAGAACTACGACTCTCTGGTTCAGGCTATCGAGATGCGGTTTGGGGATGAACACATGCAGCAGGTGTACAGGGTTCAGCTGCGTAGTCGAGTCCAGAAAAGGGGGGAAACGCTCCAACAGTTGCAAGCGGATATAGAGCGACTAGCCCATCTTTCATACCCTAAAGCCGGTGAGGAGCTTATCAACGAAATGGCGGTGGAGGCTTTTATTCAGGCCATAGAGGACAGACAACTGCAAATGGCTGTAAGGATGGCTGAAAAACGAACACTCCCCGAGGCATTGGCATTCGCTTTGTCAATGAAGGCTGCGGACCAAGCATACCAGGGAATACACCGTGTCAGGGAAATGTCCGTCGTGGAATGCTCATGCCAGAGAACAGCCGCCATGGATGAAGACAGAGCTCGCGGAAGTCAAATCCGTTGCTGGAATTGCAACCAAACCGGACACCTACAACGGCAGTGCAGAAGTGCACCTAGACGAGGAAATTGTCCACATTGCGGAAGTAGGAGAAGCAGAGAGGAAGCATCCTGTCGGTCAGACTTCCCAAAACCAGCAGTCGGGGGATGCGTAAGGACCAACTTCGCGGGGCAGAAGTTGGTTACTGGAATCGAGGCCCCCAGGACCACCATTCAAGTTTCGCAAACCAAACGGGGTAACAAGAGCCTGACAGTGGAGGCACTAATCAACAAGAAGAAGTGCGTAGCCACCATCGACACAGGTGCCACCGCCTCCATTGTAAGAAGAGATATCGTCAAAGGCTCCTGGCTGCACAACACCAACAGCTACTGCCTGAAGACTGCCACAGGGGAAATGGCGAAGGTATTTGGAGAAGTTCGTCTTACGATTACTCTGGCAGGACTGACGTTCGCCCATGCGTTTCTGGTGGCAGATATATGCGACGAGTGCATCATCGGAATAGACTTCATGAAAGCAAATGAAGTAATCTTGGACATCGGGATGCAAGTACTGAGGTATCGAAATGTGGAGATTCCGATGGTGTACGGAAATGAGAATGCCGTAACTCTCAGGACAGTCATCAGCAAAGACGAAGTTTTGCCGCCGTCTTCAGAGACAATCATTTGGACGAAGCTGGAAGGTGATCTTGGGAGCCACCGATTCTACATAGTAGAACCAGACCCAGAGAAGAATTCTCAAGACTACATCTTGGGAAAGACGTTAGTCGAACCAAAGAACACCATGGTTCCAGTGAGAGTTTTGAACGCAAGACCACACACTGTCAAACTAAGGCGAGGGGAGGTGACTGGAAAATGCACGCCGATTACCGCCGTCGCAACAATATCTGAACGTGATGCTCCAAAACCTCTCCCATCACCTTGGACAGCGGAAACGAGAGAGACGATTCTCCAGTCCAGTGAGCTGAATCAGGAGCAGCGAACTATGGCAGAGAATCTTATCAATGAGTACGCTGATGTATTTGCCTCACAGGACGGAGAATACGGCCGAACACACCTGGTACAACATCGAATAGACACTGGTGATACTAGACCAATTCGTCAGCCTGCTAGGCGCCTTCCATTGGCAAAGCAGACAGAAGTTGCAGAGATGGTGTCGGCAATGGAGAAAGAAGGTCTGATTGAAAGTTCCAAAAGTCCGTGGGCATCACCGGTTGTACTGGTTAAGAAGAAAGATGGCAGCACGCGGTTCTGCGTGGACTATCGGCAGCTCAATTACGTCACCAAGAAAGACAGCTACCCTCTGCCACGGATTGACGACACGCTAGACACACTATCAGGAGCCCGATGGTTTTTCACTCTCGACTTGAAGAGTGGCTACTGGCAGGTACAGATCCATCCAGAAGACCGAGAGAAAACCGCCTTCACCGCAGGAAATGGGCTATGGCAATTCACGGTAATGCCATTCGGGCTGTGCAATGCTCCGGCGACTTTCGAGCGATTGATGGAATGTGTCCTGCAAGGGTTAACATGGAAAACCTGTTTGGTATACTTGGATGATGTCATCGTCGTAGGAAAATCGTTTGCGCAACACCGAGACAATCTAAGGGATGTGTTTCAAAGGCTTCGAAGTGCCCACCTGAAGCTCAACCCCAAGAAGTGCGCCCTGTTTGGAGCGGAAGTCAAGTACTTGGGGCACATAATTTTAGCGAAAGGAGTGAGAACCGATCCAGAGAAGGTCGAAGCGGTGAAAAACTGGCCAGTCCCCAAGGATAAACACCAACTAAGGAGCTTCCTGGGCCTAGCCACCTACTACAGACGGTTCGTGAAGGATTTTGCCGGGATCGCAAAGAACCTGCACCAGTTGACGGAAAAGGGAAAACAATTCAAATGGACAATTGAGTGCGAGAAGAGCTTCAAGGCACTTAAACAACGGCTATGCGATGCCCCGATACTGGCTTACCCCACTCCCGGGGAAACGTTCATTGTGGATGCAGATGCTAGTAATGTTGGGGTAGGAGCCGTACTCTCCCAGGTGCATGACGGCCAAGAGAAGGTGGTTGCGTACTTCAGCAAGGTGCTCTCTAAGCCAGAAAGGAACTACTGCGTGACAAGGAGAGAACTTCTAGCTTTGATCTTGGCTACGAAGCATTTTCACAAATACCTCTACGGGAGGAAGTTCGTTCTTCGCACAGACCATGCAGCCTTAAAATGGCTATTACAGTTCAAGAGTCCTGAGGGTCAGGTCGCAAGATGGATCGAAAGGCTGCAAATCTACGACTACGAAATACAGCATCGTAAACGAAAACTCCACTCTAATGCGGATGCACTGTCCCGGAGACCATGCAGAACGGATTGTAAACATTGTGCGCGTCAGGAAGAACGGGAGCTGGTTTCCATCCAAAGAATGAGAGCCGAACCTATCGCCGGCTGGAGCGTAGATGAGATCCGGAACGCTCAGAAGGAAGACCCGGATATCGAGCCGATTCTGGCCTGGAAGGAGAACATGGAGAAACCGGATCATCAGGACATCTCTCACAGAAGCCCGACCTTAAAGGCATATTTTGCGCAGTGGGACTCCCTCCATGTCCAAGAAGGTGTTCTGAGAAGAAAATGGGAATCCTCCGACGGAAAGTCGTTTGTAATGCAGCTTGTAGTACCGCGGACGGGGGTCAAGGAGGTGTTACAGGAAATGCATGGCGGGGCGTCCGGAGGCCACTTGGGAGTGAATAAGACGCTAGAAAAGGTACGAGAACGTTTTTATTGGTTAAAAGCGAAGGAAGATATCGAAGACTGGTGCAGAGAATGCGACGTGTGTGCAGCTAGTAAGGGTCCGAGAACCAAAACTCGAGGTAAGATGCACCAATACAACGTGGGAGCACCTTTCGAACGAATCGCCATTGACATCGCAGGGCCCTTTCCGGAAACCGACAATGGTAATCGGTATATACTCGTAGTGATGGACTACTTCAGTAAGTGGCCGGAAGCGTTTCCGATCCCTAACCAGGAAGCCAGAACCGTGGCGGAGCAGATCGTCTACAATTGGGTTAGCAGATTCGGTGTGCCCTTGGAATTGCATTCTGACCAAGGGAGGAACTTCGAGTCAAGAATCTTCCAAGAGATGTGTCAACTACTCGGAATCAAAAAGACAAGGACAATCCCGCTTCATCCACAGTCGGACGGTATGGTGGAGCGTTTCAATAGGACTTTGGACGAACATCTCTCGAAGGTCGTAGGTGACTACCAACGGGATTGGGACCGGCAGATTCCCTTGTTTTTGATGGCCTATAGAAGTGCCGTGCATAGCACTACTCGACATACGCCGTTCGAAATCTTATTTGGTGGAATAGCTCGTTTACCCAGTGAGGTGAAATTTGGATCTCCTACCAATGAGCCCAGAAATGAAGAAGAGTACGTGGCGGACCTTAGGGAAAGGCTTAGGGACATACACCAAAGGACCAGAAGCCAGATTAAGATAACGAGCGACCGCATGAAGACCAGGTATGATGCCAAGGCAACAACGTCAGGATTCCAGGAAGGAGATCTAGTGTGGCTGTATAATCCCCATCGCCAAAAGGGGAAATCACCTAAATTGCAGCGGAACTGGGAGGGTCCATACAGAATAGTAACCCGCATCAACGATGTTGTCTACCGCATCCAGCGAGGACCAAGGGCCAAAATGAAAGTGGTTCATGTGGACCGACTGAGTCGATACAATGGTCGAAGTGAGGACGCACTTGTTCGGGACGAACAAGTCTAAGAGGGGGGCAGTGTAACATCGTCTAAAAGTATGCAACAATAATGTAGAATAATAACTACGCTCCTACAGCCCATTCCAAACTGTACTTTCATTTCGAGGTTCGCAATAGCTGACAACGCCACGGATAAAGAGAGAATTATAACTGGAAGAAAAGATTGTCATCTTGGAATTATTTCCAGTGGTCGAAGAATTTGCTAGAAGTTTCTGGCTATCTGAAACTTCTGCTATATAAGGACAGATGGCGATCAATAGGAAAGACAGTGATTTTTAAACTGTGGCGAAGAGATTAGAAAAGTGATAATAGGCGAAGTTGTAATTTTGTGATAAATTGAAAGTTGAGAGTTAACAAGAAGGAGTAATTAGTTTGGATTTGTGAATTAAGTAATAGAAAGGAGATAAAGTGATTTGAGAGGAAAGAGACATTGTAAGAAAAGAATTGCGAAGGATAGTACAGTGTGAACCTGAATTGTTCTATAGACTAGAAAATAAAGAAATAAATTTCACAGAATATTGTTTTATCTACTCGAGCCGTAGCTCGCATATTACAATATTTTGAGAAGGACGTCAATGTCGCTTTTGTTCGATTTTATTTTTCAATTTCATTTTCATTCGCCGTCAACTTTCGATTGAGCGATTTTTTTCAGCGGTATACTTTTTAAATATGTGTCATACACGTAAAAGGAAGTCTGGCGTTTCTTGTTCAATTTGTAAAAAATCGAAAAGAAATTTCCCCGATTTGAAAATTTTTGCATGTCCTTCAAATGAAAAAAATAAAATTTTGAGTAATTTGTGGAGGCGGGCATGCGATTTTAAGAGCGAAGGAAAATATTTTGTTTGTCAAAATCATTTTTCTTCAGAATTTATTGGCAGAAAAATGCTGACGCCGATCCCTCCTTAAATCTAAATTGTAATTTAAATTTTGACTTAAGTTTAGAAAATCTTTCATCTTTGCTACCAAAATGGAGAAGGACCTCTAGTACTACAAATATTTCTTGCGTTAGATGCAATAAATTATTAGAAAAATGCGCACAAGAGGCGAAAACAAATTCTGAATTGGAAAAAAAATATATTACGCTGCAGACTTAAAATTCAAAGCTTGAGAAGAAAACTTCGCTCTAGAACTAAAACGCATAACGCTCTACGAACTAGCAACATATCAACTAGTTTATCATCGCAAATTCAAGTACTTGATATTTCAGAGCACTCAAAAATTGTTTGTGGTATATTAATGGGGCTGTCCAGGTCCAAAAAATATAATGTTGCCGAAAGAGAACTTTCCCAAAACATTTTTTACAGATCTCAGAACGCTAATCTAATTTCTTCGAGATAGACTGGGATTTAGACTTCCCCACGTATCCACATTTTATCGTTGGGCTCCTGTTAAAGGCTTACAACCTGGATTCCAAAACAATGCCCACTGTTTTCTTAAAGCAAAGTTTGCATCATTAAGCCAACGTGAACGTGGTGCTGTTATTTGATGAAATCAATAGAATTCGTCCAAATCTCACATACAACATCAAAAATGACTTAATTGATATTGTAACATCGTCTAAAAGTTCGCAATAGCTGACAACGCCACGGATAAAGAGAGAATTATAACTGGAAGAAATGATTGTCATCTTGGAATTATTTCCAGTGGTCGAAGAATTTGCTAGAAGTTTCTGGCTATCTGAAACTTCTGCTATATAAGGACAGATGGCGATCAATAGGAAAGACAGTGATTTTTAAACTGTGGCGAAGAGATTAGAAAAGTGATAATAGGCGAAGTTGTAATTTTGTGATAAATTGAAAGTTGAGAGTTAACAAGAAGGAGTAATTAGTTTGGATTTGTGAATTAAGTAATTGAAAGGAGATAAAGTGATTTGAGAGGAAAGAGACCTTGTAAGAAAAGAATTTGCGAAGAATAGTATAGTGTGAACTTGAATTGTTCTATAGACTAGAAAATAAAGAAATAAATTTCACAGAATATCGTTTTATCTACTCGAGCCGTAGCCTGCATATTACATTGGTGTCAGAAGCTGGGATAAAACTTATTCTGTGAATAACTATTTCCGTGGTGTGAAATTGCACAAAAAAAAAAAAAAAAAAACGATTTCTGTGTTGAGTTAATTAGTTGCGCAAAATGGGTCGCAAATTGGGAAAACTAACTATAACTCAACTAAAGGCAGAACTCAGTAAGCGGAACCTCGACACAACTGGGGGAAAAGATGCCCTGCTGATTCGTCTGGAAGAAGCAGTAACGCAGGAAGGTGAAAATCCGCACGACGTAGAGTTTGACGTGGAAGAGGAACCAGCAAGTACAGCAGCCGACCCGGGTATAACAAGTCTGCTCCTGCAACTTAAGTTAGTCATGGACGAACAAAAGAAAGCAATAGAAGACCAAAGGAATTCTATAGAACTTAAGCTGGACGACCAAAAGAAAGCAATGGACGACCAGAGGAATTCTCTAGAACTTAAGCTGGACGAACAAAAGAAAGCAATGGACGAACAAAAGAATTCTCTAGATGCTCTGGAAAGTAAACTTGATGAGCAAAACAAGAACTTGGAATCCAAATTCGAAGTGATCGAAGAGAAAATCGAGAAGGTCGAGACGCAACTCGAAAAAGTCGAAACTAGATTCGATGAAAATTTTGAGAAACATGAAACTCAGTTCGGGAAGATAGAGACTCAGTTTGAAAAAGTAGAAAAGCAAGTCGAAAGTCTTGCTAAGGAGCTCAGCAACGTGAAGAGACAGAAAGCACGGGAATATTCCACTGACGGTCTGAGAAGAAAGGAGATGCAGCCTCCTATCTTCGATGGTCAAACATCATGGCCAATTTATAAGAGGCAATTCGAAGCGGCCGCAATGACCAATAGCTGGGACGATGAAGAGAAGTCTATTGCACTCACGCTTGCACTGAGGGGTCCAGCTGCGGAGCTCTTGCAGACCATCCCGGAAGATAAACAGCAGAACTACGACTCTCTGGTTCAGGCTATCGAGATGCGGTTTGGGGATGAACACATGCAGCAGGTGTACAGGGTTCAGCTGCGTAGTCGAGTCCAGAAAAGGGGGGAAACGCTCCAACAGTTGCAAGCGGATATAGAGCGACTAGCCCATCTTTCATACCCTAAAGCCGGTGAGGAGCTTATCAACGAAATGGCGGTGGAGGCTTTTATTCAGGCCATAGAGGACAGACAACTGCAAATGGCTGTAAGGATGGCTGAAAAGCGAACACTCCCCGAGGCATTGGCATTCGCTTTGTCAATGAAGGCTGCGGACCAAGCATACCAGGGAATACACCGTGTCAGGGAAATGTCCGTCGTGGAATGCTCATGCCAGAGAACAGCCGCCATGGATGAAGACAGAGCTCGCGGAAGTCAAATCCGTTGCTGGAATTGCAACCAAACCGGACACCTACAACGGCAGTGCAGAAGTGCACCTAGACGAGGAAATTGTCCACATTGCGGAAGTAGGAGAAGCAGAGAGGAAGCATCCTGTCGGTCAGACTTCCCAAAACCAGCAGTCGGGGGATGCGTAAGGACCAACTTCGCGGGGCAGAAGTTGGTTACTGGAATCGAGGCCCCCAGGACCACCATTCAAGTTTCGCAAACCAAACGGGGTAACAAGAGCCTGACAGTGGAGGCACTAATCAACAAGAAGAAGTGCGTAGCCACCATCGACACAGGTGCCACCGCCTCCATTGTAAGAAGAGATATCGTCAAAGGCTCCTGGCTGCACAACACCAACAGCTACTGCCTGAAGACTGCCACAGGGGAAATGGCGAAGGTATTTGGAGAAGTTCGTCTTACGATTACTCTGGCAGGACTGACGTTCGCCCATGCGTTTCTGGTGGCAGATATATGCGACGAGTGCATCATCGGAATAGACTTCATGAAAGCAAATGAAGTAATCTTGGACATCGGGATGCAAGTACTGAGGTATCGAAATGTGGAGATTCCGATGGTGTACGGAAATGAGAATGCCGTAACTCTCAGGACAGTCATCAGCAAAGACGAAGTTTTGCCGCCGTCTTCAGAGACAATCATTTGGACGAAGCTGGAAGGTGATCTTGGGAGCCACCGATTCTACATAGTAGAACCAGACCCAGAGAAGAATTCTCAAGACTACATCTTGGGAAAGACGTTAGTCGAACCAAAGAACACCATGGTTCCAGTGAGAGTTTTGAACGCAAGACCACACACTGTCAAACTAAGGCGAGGGGAGGTGACTGGAAAATGCACGCCGATTACCGCCGTCGCAACAATATCTGAACGTGATGCTCCAAAACCTCTCCCATCACCTTGGACAGCGGAAACGAGAGAGACGATTCTCCAGTCCAGTGAGCTGAATCAGGAGCAGCGAACTATGGCAGAGAATCTTATCAATGAGTACGCTGATGTATTTGCCTCACAGGACGGAGAATACGGCCGAACACACCTGGTACAACATCGAATAGACACTGGTGATACTAGACCAATTCGTCAGCCTGCTAGGCGCCTTCCATTGGCAAAGCAGACAGAAGTTGCAGAGATGGTGTCGGCAATGGAGAAAGAAGGTCTGATTGAAAGTTCCAAAAGTCCGTGGGCATCACCGGTTGTACTGGTTAAGAAGAAAGATGGCAGCACGCGGTTCTGCGTGGACTATCGGCAGCTCAATTACGTCACCAAGAAAGACAGCTACCCTCTGCCACGGATTGACGACACGCTAGACACACTATCAGGAGCCCGATGGTTTTTCACTCTCGACTTGAAGAGTGGCTACTGGCAGGTACAGATCCATCCAGAAGACCGGGAGAAAACCGCCTTCACCGCAGGAAATGGGCTATGGCAATTCACGGTAATGCCATTCGGGCTGTGCAATGCTCCGGCGACTTTCGAGCGATTGATGGAATGTGTCCTGCAAGGGTTAACATGGAAAACCTGTTTGGTATACTTGGATGATGTCATCGTCGTAGGAAAATCGTTTGCGCAACACCGAGACAATCTAAGGGATGTGTTTCAAAGGCTTCGAAGTGCCCACCTGAAGCTCAACCCCAAGAAGTGCGCCCTGTTTAGAGCGGAAGTCAAGTACTTGGGGCACATAATTTCAGCGAAAGGAGTGAGAACCGATCCAGGAAGGAGAACATGGAGAAACCGGATCATCAGGACATCTCTCACAGAAGCCCGACCTTAAAGGCATATTTTGCGCAGTGGGACTCCCTCCATGTCCAAGAAGGTGTTCTGAGAAGAAAATGGGAATCCTCCGACGGAAAGTCGTTTGTAATGCAGCTTGTAGTACCGCGGACGGGGGTCAAGGAGGTGTTACAGGAAATGCATGGCGGGGCGTCCGGAGGCCACTTGGGAGTGAATAAGACGCTAGAAAAGGTACGAGAACGTTTTTATTGGTTAAAAGCGAAGGAAGATATCGAAGACTGGTGCAGAGAATGCGACGTGTGTGCAGCTAGTAAGGGTCCGAGAACCAAAACTCGAGGTAAGATGCACCAATACAACGTGGGAGCACCTTTCGAACGAATCGCCATTGACATCGCAGGGCCCTTTCCGGAAACCGACAATGGTAATCGGTATATACTCGTAGTGATGAACTACTTCAGTAAGTGGCCGGAAGCGTTTCCGATCCCTAACCAGGAAGCCAGAACCGTGGCGGAGCAGATCGTCTACAATTGGGTTAGCAGATTCGGTGTGCCCTTGGAATTGCATTCTGACCAAGGGAGGAACTTCGAGTCAAGAATCTTCCAAGAGATGTGTCAACTACTCGGAATCAAAAAGACAAGGACAACCCCGCTTCATCCATAGTCGGACGGTATGGTGGAGCGTTTCAATAGGACTTTGGACGAACATCTCTCGAAGGTCGTAGGTGACTACCAACGGGATTGGGACCGGCAGATTCCCTTGTTTTTGATGGCCTATAGAAGTGCCGTGCATAGCACTACTCGACATACGCCGTTCGAAATCTTATTTGGTGGAATAGCTCGTTTACCCAGTGAGGTGAAATTTGGATCTCCTACCAATGAGCCCAGAAATGAAGAAGAGTACGTGGCGGACCTTAGGGAAAGGCTTAGGGACATACAGCAAAGGACCAGAAGCCAGATTAAGATGACGAGCGACCGCATGAAGACCAGGTATGATGCCAAGGCAACAACGTCAGGATTCCAGGAAGGAGATCTGGTGTGGCTGTATAATCCCCATCGCCAAAAGGGGAAATCACCTAAATTACAGCGGAACTGGGAAGGTCCCGCATCAACGATGTTGTCTACCGCATCCAGCGAGGACCGAGGGCCAAAATGAAAGTGGTTCATGTGGACCGACTGAGTCGATACAATGGTCGAAGTGAGGACGCACTTGTTCGGGACGAACAAGTCTAAGAGGGGGGCAGTGTAACATCGTCTAAAAGTATGCAACAATAATGTAGAATAATAACTACGCTCCTACAGCCCATTCCAAACTGTACTTTCATTTCGAGGTTCGCAATAGCTGACAACGCCACGGATAAAGAGAGAATTATAACTGGAAGAAAAGATTGTCATCTTGGAATTATTTCCAGTGGTCGAAGAATTTGCTAGAAGTTTCTGGCTATCTGAAACTTCTGCTATATAAGGACAGATGGCGATCAATAGGAAAGACAGTGATTTTTAAACTGTGGCGAAGAGATTAGAAAAGTGATAATAGGCGAAGTTGTAATTTTGTGATAAATTGAAAGTTGA
Source organism: Pocota personata (assembly GCA_963082735.1). NCBI lineage: Eukaryota > Metazoa > Arthropoda > Insecta > Diptera > Syrphidae > Pocota > Pocota personata. Next base: position 84,910,616 of record OY720429.1, read on the forward strand.
GAGTTAACAAGAAGGAGTAATTAGTTTGGATTTGTGAATTAAGTAATAGAAAGGAGATAAAGTGATTTGAGAGGAAAGAGACATTGTAAGAAAAGAATTGCGAAGGATAGTACAGTGTGAACCTGAATTGTTCTATAGACTAGAAAATAAAGAAATAAATTTCACAGAATATTGTTTTATCTACTCGAGCCGTAGCTCGCATATTACAATATTTTGAGAAGGACGTCAATGTCGCTTTTGTTCGATTTTATTTTTCAATTTCATTTTCATTCGCCGTCAACTTTCGATTGAGCGATTTTTTTCAGCGGTATACTTTTTAAATATGTGTCATACACGTAAAAGGAAGTCTGGCGTTTCTTGTTCAATTTGTAAAAAATCGAAAAGAAATTTCCCCGATTTGAAAATTTTTGCATGTCCTTCAAATGAAAAAAATAAAATTTTGAGTAATTTGTGGAGGCGGGCATGCGATTTTAAGAGCGAAGGAAAATATTTTGTTTGTCAAAATCATTTTTCTTCAGAATTTATTGGCAGAAAAATGCTGACGCCGATCCCTCCTTAAATCTAAATTGTAATTTAAATTTTGACTTAAGTTTAGAAAATCTTTCATCTTTGCTACCAAAATGGAGAAGGACCTCTAGTACTACAAATATTTCTTGCGTTAGATGCAATAAATTATTAGAAAAATGCGCACAAGAGGCGAAAACAAATTCTGAATTGGAAAAAAAATATATTACGCTGCAGACTTAAAATTCAAAGCTTGAGAAGAAAACTTCGCTCTAGAACTAAAACGCATAACGCTCTACGAACTAGCAACATATCAACTAGTTTATCATCGCAAATTCAAGTACTTGATATTTCAGAGCACTCAAAAATTGTTTGTGGTATATTAATGGGGCTGTCCAGGTCCAAAAAATATAATGTTGCCGAAAGAGAACTTTCCCAAAACATTTTTTACAGATCTCAGAACGCTAATCTAATTTCTTCGAGATAGACTGGGATTTAGACTTCCCCACGTATCCACATTTTATCGTTGGGCTCCTGTTAAAGGCTTACAACCTGGATTCCAAAACAATGCCCACTGTTTTCTTAAAGCAAAGTTTGCATCATTAAGCCAACGTGAACGTGGTGCTGTTATTTGATGAAATCAATAGAATTCGTCCAAATCTCACATACAACATCAAAAATGACTTAATTGATATTGTAACATCGTCTAAAAGTTCGCAATAGCTGACAACGCCACGGATAAAGAGAGAATTATAACTGGAAGAAATGATTGTCATCTTGGAATTATTTCCAGTGGTCGAAGAATTTGCTAGAAGTTTCTGGCTATCTGAAACTTCTGCTATATAAGGACAGATGGCGATCAATAGGAAAGACAGTGATTTTTAAACTGTGGCGAAGAGATTAGAAAAGTGATAATAGGCGAAGTTGTAATTTTGTGATAAATTGAAAGTTGAGAGTTAACAAGAAGGAGTAATTAGTTTGGATTTGTGAATTAAGTAATTGAAAGGAGATAAAGTGATTTGAGAGGAAAGAGACCTTGTAAGAAAAGAATTTGCGAAGAATAGTATAGTGTGAACTTGAATTGTTCTATAGACTAGAAAATAAAGAAATAAATTTCACAGAATATCGTTTTATCTACTCGAGCCGTAGCCTGCATATTACATTGGTGTCAGAAGCTGGGATAAAACTTATTCTGTGAATAACTATTTCCGTGGTGTGAAATTGCACAAAAAAAAAAAAAAAAAACGATTTCTGTGTTGAGTTAATTAGTTGCGCAAAATGGGTCGCAAATTGGGAAAACTAACTATAACTCAACTAAAGGCAGAACTCAGTAAGCGGAACCTCGACACAACTGGGGGAAAAGATGCCCTGCTGATTCGTCTGGAAGAAGCAGTAACGCAGGAAGGTGAAAATCCGCACGACGTAGAGTTTGACGTGGAAGAGGAACCAGCAAGTACAGCAGCCGACCCGGGTATAACAAGTCTGCTCCTGCAACTTAAGTTAGTCATGGACGAACAAAAGAAAGCAATAGAAGACCAAAGGAATTCTATAGAACTTAAGCTGGACGACCAAAAGAAAGCAATGGACGACCAGAGGAATTCTCTAGAACTTAAGCTGGACGAACAAAAGAAAGCAATGGACGAACAAAAGAATTCTCTAGATGCTCTGGAAAGTAAACTTGATGAGCAAAACAAGAACTTGGAATCCAAATTCGAAGTGATCGAAGAGAAAATCGAGAAGGTCGAGACGCAACTCGAAAAAGTCGAAACTAGATTCGATGAAAATTTTGAGAAACATGAAACTCAGTTCGGGAAGATAGAGACTCAGTTTGAAAAAGTAGAAAAGCAAGTCGAAAGTCTTGCTAAGGAGCTCAGCAACGTGAAGAGACAGAAAGCACGGGAATATTCCACTGACGGTCTGAGAAGAAAGGAGATGCAGCCTCCTATCTTCGATGGTCAAACATCATGGCCAATTTATAAGAGGCAATTCGAAGCGGCCGCAATGACCAATAGCTGGGACGATGAAGAGAAGTCTATTGCACTCACGCTTGCACTGAGGGGTCCAGCTGCGGAGCTCTTGCAGACCATCCCGGAAGATAAACAGCAGAACTACGACTCTCTGGTTCAGGCTATCGAGATGCGGTTTGGGGATGAACACATGCAGCAGGTGTACAGGGTTCAGCTGCGTAGTCGAGTCCAGAAAAGGGGGGAAACGCTCCAACAGTTGCAAGCGGATATAGAGCGACTAGCCCATCTTTCATACCCTAAAGCCGGTGAGGAGCTTATCAACGAAATGGCGGTGGAGGCTTTTATTCAGGCCATAGAGGACAGACAACTGCAAATGGCTGTAAGGATGGCTGAAAAGCGAACACTCCCCGAGGCATTGGCATTCGCTTTGTCAATGAAGGCTGCGGACCAAGCATACCAGGGAATACACCGTGTCAGGGAAATGTCCGTCGTGGAATGCTCATGCCAGAGAACAGCCGCCATGGATGAAGACAGAGCTCGCGGAAGTCAAATCCGTTGCTGGAATTGCAACCAAACCGGACACCTACAACGGCAGTGCAGAAGTGCACCTAGACGAGGAAATTGTCCACATTGCGGAAGTAGGAGAAGCAGAGAGGAAGCATCCTGTCGGTCAGACTTCCCAAAACCAGCAGTCGGGGGATGCGTAAGGACCAACTTCGCGGGGCAGAAGTTGGTTACTGGAATCGAGGCCCCCAGGACCACCATTCAAGTTTCGCAAACCAAACGGGGTAACAAGAGCCTGACAGTGGAGGCACTAATCAACAAGAAGAAGTGCGTAGCCACCATCGACACAGGTGCCACCGCCTCCATTGTAAGAAGAGATATCGTCAAAGGCTCCTGGCTGCACAACACCAACAGCTACTGCCTGAAGACTGCCACAGGGGAAATGGCGAAGGTATTTGGAGAAGTTCGTCTTACGATTACTCTGGCAGGACTGACGTTCGCCCATGCGTTTCTGGTGGCAGATATATGCGACGAGTGCATCATCGGAATAGACTTCATGAAAGCAAATGAAGTAATCTTGGACATCGGGATGCAAGTACTGAGGTATCGAAATGTGGAGATTCCGATGGTGTACGGAAATGAGAATGCCGTAACTCTCAGGACAGTCATCAGCAAAGACGAAGTTTTGCCGCCGTCTTCAGAGACAATCATTTGGACGAAGCTGGAAGGTGATCTTGGGAGCCACCGATTCTACATAGTAGAACCAGACCCAGAGAAGAATTCTCAAGACTACATCTTGGGAAAGACGTTAGTCGAACCAAAGAACACCATGGTTCCAGTGAGAGTTTTGAACGCAAGACCACACACTGTCAAACTAAGGCGAGGGGAGGTGACTGGAAAATGCACGCCGATTACCGCCGTCGCAACAATATCTGAACGTGATGCTCCAAAACCTCTCCCATCACCTTGGACAGCGGAAACGAGAGAGACGATTCTCCAGTCCAGTGAGCTGAATCAGGAGCAGCGAACTATGGCAGAGAATCTTATCAATGAGTACGCTGATGTATTTGCCTCACAGGTCGGAGAATACGGCCGAACACACCTGGTACAACATCGAATAGACACTGGTGATACTAGACCAATTCGTCAGCCTGCTAGGCGCCTTCCATTGGCAAAGCAGACAGAAGTTGCAGAGATGGTGTCGGCAATGGAGAAAGAAGGTCTGATTGAAAGTTCCAAAAGTCCGTGGGCATCACCGGTTGTACTGGTTAAGAAGAAAGATGGCAGCACGCGGTTCTGCGTGGACTATCGGCAGCTCAATTACGTCACCAAGAAAGACAGCTACCCTCTGCCACGGATTGACGACACGCTAGACACACTATCAGGAGCCCGATGGTTTTCCACTCTCGACTTGAAGAGTGGCTACTGGCAGGTACAGATCCATCCAGAAGACCGGGAGAAAACCGCCTTCACCGCAGGAAATGGGCTATGGCAATTCACGGTAATGCCATTCGGGCTGTGCAATGCTCCGGCGACTTTCGAGCGATTGATGGAATGTGTCCTGCAAGGGTTAACATGGAAAACCTGTTTGGTATACTTGGATGATGTCATCGTCGTAGGAAAATCGTTTGCGCAACACCGAGACAATCTAAGGGATGTGTTTCAAAGGCTTCGAAGTGCCCACCTGAAGCTCAACCCCAAGAAGTGCGCCCTGTTTGGAGCGGAAGTCAAGTACTTGGGGCACATAATTTTAGCGAAAGGAGTGAGAACCGATCCAGAGAAGGTCGAAGCGGTGAAAAACTGGCCAGTCCCCAAGGATAAACACCAACTAAGGAGCTTCCTGGGCCTAGCCACCTACTACAGACGGTTCGTGAAGGATTTTGCCGGGATCGCAAAGAACCTGCACCAGTTGACGGAAAAGGGAAAACAATTCAAATGGACAATTGAGTGCGAGAAGAGCTTCAAGGCACTTAAACAACGGCTATGCGATGCCCCGGTACTGGCTTACCCCACTCCCGGGGAAACGTTCATTGTGGATGCAGATGCTAGTAATGTTGGGGTAGGAGCCGTACTCTCCCAGGTGCATGACGGCCAAGAGAAGGTGGTTGCGTACTTCAGCAAGGTGCTCTCTAAGCCAGAAAGGAACTACTGCGTGACAAGGAGAGAACTTCTAGCTTTGATCTTGGCTACGAAGCATTTTCACAAATACCTCTACGGGAGGAAGTTCGTTCTTCGCACAGACCATGCAGCCTTAAAATGGCTATTACAGTTCAAGAGTCCTGAGGGTTAGGTCGCAAGATGGATCGAAAGGCTGCAAATCTACGACTACGAAATACAGCATCGTAAAGGAAAACTCCACTCTAATGCGGATGCACTGTCCCGGAGACCATGCAGAACGGATTGTAAACATTGTGCGCGTCAGGAAGAACGGGAGCTGGTTTCCATCCAAAGAATGAGAGCCGAACCTATCGCCGGCTGGAGCGTAGATGAGATCCGGAACGCTCAGAAGGAAGACCCGGATATCGAGCCGATTCTGGCCTGGAAGGAGAACATGGAGAAACCGGATCATCAGGACATCTCTCACAGAAGCCCGACCTTAAAGGCATATTTTGCGCAGTGGGACTCCCTCCATGTCCAAGAAGGTGTTCTGAGAAGAAAATGGGAATCCTCCGACGGAAAGTCGTTTGTAATGCAGCTTGTAGTACCGCGGACGGGGGTCAAGGAGGTGTTACAGGAAATGCATGGCGGGGCGTCCGGAGGCCACTTGGGAGTGAATAAGATGCTAGAAAAGGTACGAGAACGTTTTTATTGGTTAAAAGCGAAGGAAGATATCGAAGACTGGTGCAGAGAATGCGACGTGTGTGCAGCTAGTAAGGGTCCGAGAACCAAAACTCGAGGTAAGATGCACCAATACAACGTGGGAGCACCTTTCGAACGAATCGCCATTGACATCGCAGGGCCCTTTCCGGAAACCGACAATGGTAATCGGTATATACTCGTAGTGATGAACTACTTCAGTAAGTGGCCGGAAGCGTTTCCGATCCCTAACCAGGAAGCCAGAACCGTGGCGGAGCAGATCGTCTACAATTGGGTTAGCAGATTCGGTGTGCCCTTGGAATTGCATTCTGACCAAGGGAGGAACTTCGAGTCAAGAATCTTCCAAGAGATGTGTCAACTACTCGGAATCAAAAAGACAAGGACAACCCCGCTTCATCCACAGTCGGACGGTATGGTGGAGCGTTTCAATAGGACTTTGGACGAACATCTCTCGAAGGTCGTAGGTGACTACCAACGGGATTGGGACCGGCAGATTCCCTTGTTTTTGATGGCCTATAGAAGTGCCGTGCATAGCACTACTCGACATACGCCGTTCGAAATCTTATTTGGTGGAATAGCTCGTTTACCCAGTGAGGTGAAATTTGGATCTCCTACCAATGAGCCCAGAAATGAAGAAGAGTACGTGGCGGACCTTAGGGAAAGGCTTAGGGACATACACCAAAGGACCAGAAGCCAGATTAAGATAACGAGCGACCGCATGAAGACCAGGTATGATGCCAAGGCAACAACGTCAGGATTCCAGGAAGGAGATCTAGTGTGGCTGTATAATCCCCATCGCCAAAAGGGGAAATCACCTAAATTGCAGCGGAACTGGGAGGGTCCATACAGAATAGTAACCCGCATCAACGATGTTGTCTACCGCATCCAGCGAGGACCAAGGGCCAAAATGAAAGTGGTTCATGTGGACCGACTGAGTCGATACAATGGTCGAAGTGAGGACGCACTTGTTCGGGACGAACAAGTCTAAGAGGGGGGCAGTGTAACATCGTCTAAAAGTATGCAACAATAATGTAGAATAATAACTACGCTCCTACAGCCCATTCCAAACTGTACTTTCATTTCGAGGTTCGCAATAGCTGACAACGCCACGGATAAAGAGAGAATTATAACTGGAAGAAAAGATTGTCATCTTGGAATTATTTCCAGTGGTCGAAGAATTTGCTAGAAGTTTCTGGCTATCTGAAACTTCTGCTATATAAGGACAGATGGCGATCAATAGGAAAGACAGTGATTTTTAAACTGTGGCGAAGAGATTAGAAAAGTGATAATAGGCGAAGTTGTAATTTTGTGATAAATTGAAAGTTGAGAGTTAACAAGAAGGAGTAATTAGTTTGGATTTGTGAATTAAGTAATAGAAAGGAGATAAAGTGATTTGAGAGGAAAGAGACATTGTAAGAAAAGAATTGCGAAGGATAGTACAGTGTGAACCTGAATTGTTCTATAGACTAGAAAATAAAGAAATAAATTTCACAGAATATTGTTTTATCTACTCGAGCCGTAGCTCGCATATTACAATATTTTGAGAAGGACGTCAATGTCGCTTTTGTTCGATTTTATTTTTCAATTTCATTTTCATTCGCCGTCAACTTTCGATTGAGCGATTTTTTTCAGCGGTATACTTTTTAAATATGTGTCATACACGTAAAAGGAAGTCTGGCGTTTCTTGTTCAATTTGTAAAAAATCGAAAAGAAATTTCCCCGATTTGAAAATTTTTGCATGTCCTTCAAATGAAAAAAATAAAATTTTGAGTAATTTGTGGAGGCGGGCATGCGATTTTAAGAGCGAAGGAAAATATTTTGTTTGTCAAAATCATTTTTCTTCAGAATTTATTGGCAGAAAAATGCTGACGCCGATCCCTCCTTAAATCTAAATTGTAATTTAAATTTTGACTTAAGTTTAGAAAATCTTTCATCTTTGCTACCAAAATGGAGAAGGACCTCTAGTACTACAAATATTTCTTGCGTTAGATGCAATAAATTATTAGAAAAATGCGCACAAGAGGCGAAAACAAATTCTGAATTGGAAAAAAAATATATTACGCTGCAGACTTAAAATTCAAAGCTTGAGAAGAAAACTTCGCTCTAGAACTAAAACGCATAACGCTCTACGAACTAGCAACATATCAACTAGTTTATCATCGCAAATTCAAGTACTTGATATTTCAGAGCACTCAAAAATTGTTTGTGGTATATTAATGGGGCTGTCCAGGTCCAAAAAATATAATGTTGCCGAAAGAGAACTTTCCCAAAACATTTTTTACAGATCTCAGAACGCTAATCTAATTTCTTCGAGATAGACTGGGATTTAGACTTCCCCACGTATCCACATTTTATCGTTGGGCTCCTGTTAAAGGCTTACAACCTGGATTCCAAAACAATGCCCACTGTTTTCTTAAAGCAAAGTTTGCATCATTAAGCCAACGTGAACGTGGTGCTGTTATTTGATGAAATCAATAGAATTCGTCCAAATCTCACATACAACATCAAAAATGACTTAATTGATATTGTAACATCGTCTAAAAGTTCGCAATAGCTGACAACGCCACGGATAAAGAGAGAATTATAACTGGAAGAAATGATTGTCATCTTGGAATTATTTCCAGTGGTCGAAGAATTTGCTAGAAGTTTCTGGCTATCTGAAACTTCTGCTATATAAGGACAGATGGCGATCAATAGGAAAGACAGTGATTTTTAAACTGTGGCGAAGAGATTAGAAAAGTGATAATAGGCGAAGTTGTAATTTTGTGATAAATTGAAAGTTGAGAGTTAACAAGAAGGAGTAATTAGTTTGGATTTGTGAATTAAGTAATAGAAAGGAGATAAAGTGATTTGAGAGGAAAGAGACATTGTAAGAAAAGAATTGCGAAGGATAGTACAGTGTGAACCTGAATTGTTCTATAGACTAGAAAATAAAGAAATAAATTTCACAGAATATTGTTTTATCTACTCGAGCCGTAGCCTGCATATTACAATATATTTGAAGATCAAGGAGTGGATCGAAAAAGATTGTACGGCAACGAAATTAGTGTTTTCATGGTAAGCCGCCTCTTTGATAGCTGAAAAGTATTGTAATATGCAGGCTACGGCTCGAGTAGATAAAACGATATTCTGTGAAATTTATTTCTTTATTTTCTACTCTATAGAACAATTCAAGTTCACACTATACTATTCTTCGCAAATTCTTTTCTTACAAGGTCTCTTTCCTCTCAAATCACTTTATTTCCTTTCAATTACTTAATTTACAAATCCAAACTAATTACTTTTTCTTGTTCACTCTCAACTTTCAATTTATCACAAAATTACAACTTCGCCTAGTATCACTTTTCTAATCTCTTCGCCACAGTTTAAAAATCACTGTCTTTCCTATTGATCGCCATCTGTCCTTATATAGCAGAAGTTTCAGATAGCCAGAAACTTCTAGCAAATTCTTCGACCACTGGAAATAATTCCAAGATGACAATCATTTCTTCCAGTTATAATTCTCTCTTTATCCGTGGCATTGTCAGCTATTGCGAACCTCGAATGAAAGTACAGTTTGGAATGGGCTGTAGGAGCGTAGTTATTATTCTACATTATTGTTGCATACTTTTAGACGATGTTACAGTATTTTAAATTATTTTGTTTCAGCAAACTCTGTCAAAGGGGTTAATCTGAAGTTTATTTTAGAAAATAATTTGACAATTTGCCAAGAACTTGGTCTAAAAGTGTGCGCTATAGTTTGCGACCAAGGACCTAACAACAGGAAAAGTTACCAATTATTAGGTGTTACAGAAGAAAAGCCTTTTACAATTTTCAATAATGAAAAAATATTTTATTTTTATGATTTTCCTCATTTCTTAAAATCCGTGCGTAATGTTTTACAGAAATCTGATATGCTAACTCCAGATGGTAATGTTTCCTTTGATGTTTTCAGAGAAATAATCAATTTAGAAAGATATAATGTGACTAAAACATGCTTGAAAATTACAAGTTCACACATAGCCCCAAATGCATTTGAAAAAATGAGTGTTCGCTTGGCAACGGAAACCTTTAGTAGGACAACGGCAGCTTCAATACAAACTGCTCTTCAAATTAATTGCCTAAAAAATAGTCCAAATGAAGCTCTAGCAACACAAGCGTTTACATTAAAAATGAATACTGCTTTCGACTGTATGTAAATTATTAAAATGTAAATTTTATTTTCTTAAAAAAAATATTTTATGAGTACAAAATTAGAACTGAAGGAAATTTCTTAAAACTATGGCTTAAATAATAACTTAATGCTAACGGAGCCAAAACATCCAACCGCGACGTGTTCCCACAGCATCGGTGAATTCGGATTTCATTCCGTACGTGATGGAATGCGGGTCCAGCGATGTCGACGAATCAAGTTCCATACAGCAAAGACGTACTGTCAGCGAAACTCATTGCAGACTCATGGGAAGCGATGTTGAGCTTCGGATTTCCTCATGCGCGCATTCCACAATCTATTATGTGTTAACTCCTCCCTCCTTAATTACAAACGTTCGCGTTTGTTTTAAATAATGGAATTTGATTTATGGATGAAATCCTTTGTGATATTGCTGGCTTTGGGTTTTCCTTCTGGATAGAGATTTCTGGCATAGCTTCGTTTGCGGGGTTGTTTACAATGGTTACTTTTGGTGATTGCTGATTAATTTTTCGACAAAACTTTAAGCTTGATGCGATAAGGACTATGATGATTATGATTGAAAGGCCGTATCCGCTGATGTGTTTCACATTATTTCCTGATTCTAGCAATTTAATAAAGTTTGTTGTGTTGACTTGAAGTTCTTTGATCATTTCGAGTGATAGGACTTCCTCATATTTGGTTTGGTCATCCAAAGGTTGTAGTAATGCTGGTAGTGGTTTTTCTCTTGGGGCTTCTCTGGATGTGTAGTTCTTTCCCTCCGCTTGTATTGTGACATTATGGTATTGTATTATGAATGAACCGGTGAGATTTACTTCTTTATTATTGATACTTATGGTGCCATTGAATTGGTTGAGGAGCAACATTCCGCTTGATATTTCTTCTATGGATGGTATGTGTTGATTGTTGATTCTTTTACATGTTGACGGTTGGCTCTTTAGCAGCATCGGTATGCAAGATGAATTACTTATATCTACTAAATTTTTTTGTAAACAAATTGACAGTTTATTAAAAGTTTTACAATTGTTTTTAATTCCAAATATATTACTCTTACAGTCTAGTACTGATTTAAAATCAATTTCGTTAGAGAAAATACCCATCTTTATGGGTTTTATTAATAAGCTAGTACATTTTTCCATACTAGTAAGTGGAATGTTAATTATGTATATTATATTTGTTCTGTTAGTTGCTATCTTTACTTCACTAAATTCTAATAATTCTTCTATGCTCAAAAAGGGCACATTATCTTGTTTTAAAATTTTTTCTACGGTATTTATTTCTAGGTTTGACAAAATGAATGAGTTAATAATGTTAGCTTTTGCCCACTGTATTGCATTATCTATATTTAATATTTCCTCCTTTATAATATTTATTTGATTCTTAATAACTAATATTTCCTTATCTCTATAGTTTTCTTTTGTTTTTACTAATTTTATAATTGTATTGGTAACATTTGTTAGTTCATTAACCTTTTCAATTACTGCTCTATTAATTATCAATTGTTTATTGTTGTTTTTTAGTGCTTTATTCATTATTTTTGAAATAATTTCGAAATCGCTGTGATCTGGAGTGCCAGCTATCCACTTCCAGGCACTACCAATGAAGTCAAGGGAACGCTTTTTTTTGTCCATTGGCTTAAGACGGTTAATATGAGTCTGTATTATATTTAGATCATGAATGAGGAAAGGGTATAATGGTTCTTGTGTGCTTATGTTTCTTGTTACAAGTTGTTGTATTTTGTCGACGCATCTCTGGAAGATGTCTAAATCTATTTCGTGGATGATCTTAAAGGTTCCATCTTGTATTTTAGCTGTTCCTGTTTTTATTGTAAGTAATTGCGCGTTTGAATAATCCATGATTTGTACGTTAGCCGTACAAATGGTGAAAATGGACCTAAAATAAAGGGGTTAATTTTTAATATGGGATTTATGCACGACTCTACCGGATACTGTTACTATAGTCGTTTGTCTGTTTTCTTTTACTCTTTCTTCCTTAAATCTATTTGAGAGTTTGGTTCCTAATCTTTTATTGACCTTAACATATATAACTTGTCCCGGTAAATACTGTTTTATATCGTGTTTCTTTTTGTTATGGTAATTGATATCTTTTTTTTGTTTCTGAATAAATTTTTCGAAGTTGTTTTTCCTGGTTTTCTCATAGTCATCCGGGGTGAAATGGACATTTCGTCCGAAGAAGAGGTCAACTGGCCTTTTATTTGTAGTGGAGTGGATGCTATGATTGTACTCATTAACGGCACGTTCGATTAACTCCTCAAAATTACGTTCGGATCCGTTTTCTTTAATGCACCTCATTATTTCCGTTAAGGTTGAATGGAAGCGCTCGATTTGCCCGTTTACTTCGCTCTTGTACGGGGGTGTCGTAAAGACATTAATACCGAGTTCGTCTCTCATCATAAATAGTATGGAGGCTGAATTCAGTGAAGGTTCATTATCGATAACGATCGATTTTGGTACTCCATAGAAAAATATTAACTTTCGTAAGGGTCGTCTTATGTCCTCAATAGACCTGGTTTTTAGTATTCTAATTTGTGCATATTTAGTAAATTTATCCAAGGAAGTTAATATAATTTTTTTCTCGGTCAAGAATATGTCGAAGTGGACGGTGTGTCCTGGATAAGTTGGGATGGGTGTTTCTCCGAGTTTTGGCTGATTTGGATGTCTCTCATATTTACTACGCTTACAGGTGGAACAAATTTGGGTAATTCTTTTTATTTTTTGAGACATGGAGGGAAAATAGTACTTTTCCAATATCTGTGAGCAGCGATTCTCTTGTGCGTTCCGGTGAGCGCGATTATGTGTTTCTATAATGATTGCTTCTTGATCATCTTGGTTGAAGATGTCTTCAACTTGATTGAGTGAATCTGATTCTAAAGGATTTGAAATGTAGTGGATACAGTTCCTGTATCATACCCATTACTCTTTCTTGGGTTTTAATGCAGTTAATTACTGACGGGTTTAAAATTTTTTTAAGAATTTGTAATAGGTTTATGCTATTATATTCTCTTTCGGTAATAATGTGTCGATGATATCTGGGGAAAATTATTTTAAATTCTTTGTTTGGTATTTCACCTAAGTTGAGTAAAATTTGGTTTTTAAAAGCATTAATTGGTACTTCGACGCTCGTGATAAGTTCGTCGGGGGAACTTTCGTCGCTGTGTATCGTAGGGGTGAGGGAGTTCAGGAAACTATCTTGCGGGGGTCTGGAAAGTGCGTCTGCAACCACGTTTGATTTACCAGGCTTATAATGGAGTTCACAATTGTACTCTTCCAATATCGCCTTCCAACGTTTCATTTTGGCGTTATTGTTCTTATTGCTTAAGGCGTAGGTCAGGGGCTGATGATCGGTGTATATTTTAACTTCGGCTCTGCCGTATAGATAATTTCGTAGTGATTGTAGGGACCATATTATCGCCAGCATTTCCTTCTCATTGGCGGCATAATGCTCTTCAGATTTATTTAATGTTCTGGATATGAATGTTATGGGTCTGTCATCTTGTGAGAGTACTGCGCCAATCGCATGATTAGACGCGTCTGTAGTTAATTGGAAATCTTTGGTGAAATCATTTTTTATTTTGTTTAGTGATTCTACTGCTTCCTCTTTAAGAGTTATTAGTTGCTTGCTAGAAGCGTTTTTGGATATTCTTCCCTTTTCTCCTCTTAGAAGAGTTGTAAGGGGTTTTGCTATTTTTGCATAGTCTTTTATAAAACGGCGGTAATAGCCAGATAATCCCAAAAAGGATCGAAGATCTTTCAAAGTTTTAGGGCTTGGGAAACTAACGATAGCCTCAACTTTGACTGGATTTGTTTTTATGCCATTCGAAGATATGACGAACCCCAAGAATTCGACTTCACGCTTGAAGAACTCGCATTTATCGAGCTGGACCTTCATATTGGCTTCTTCCAATGTTTTGAAGATTTTTTGAATGTTTTCTGCATGAGTTTCTTTTTTCTCGACTGAATATTATAATATCGTCTATATAGACGTAACATATTTTTCCGATGTGTTCCCGAAGGATGTCATCGAGGGCTCGTTGAAAGATGGCGGGGGCATTTTTCAGCCCAAACGGGAGTCTAGTTAATTCATATTTACCATTGTTTATTGAAAAAGCGGTTTTTTCTATGTCTGACTGTTTTAGAAGAATTTGGTGGAAGCCACTTTTTAAGTCTAAGACTGTGAAGAAGTTATTGCTTCCAAGCTGAGACAGGACTCCGTTGATTTCCGGTATGGGGTACCGGTCTGGTATCGTTGCCGTATTGAGTTTCCTGTAATCAATAACAAGGCGGTATTTCTTTTCGCCGGATGCGTCCAATTTTTTTGGAACGATCCAAACGGGTGAGTTATACGGGGACCGCGATGGTCTTATTATCCCGTTGTTAAGAAGATCTTGAATTTGTTTATCCACCTCGTTTTTAAGAGACATCGGGTATGGATAATACTTGGAATAGATAGGGTTTTCGTTAGTAGTGCGAATTTCCCCTATAACAGTAGTTGTAAAAGTTAGTTTTTCATTTGGCTCATCAAAAAGTGAGCGGTGGTTTTTTACTAGGGATTCTATTGCTTTACTTTGATCCGGTGTCATATGGTTCGTTCTAATGCTGATGGAGTTAACGTCCTGTGATGTTTGATATTTGATGCAGATATTAATTTGATCTCGAATTGTCATGTATTCCTGGCTAGTATGAATTACCGCTGATAGTTCTTTCAAACTATCATGTCCAAGAATACCGTGGAATGATGTAAGAGAAGGTAACAAAAAGAATTTTATTCTTGTGTCGCGAAGACCGAAAAGGCTAATATATGTATGATGTGTTACTTTAATGTTTCCTGCTACTGACCTAGCGTGGAAGCATTGTTCGTTTTCTATTGGAGTTTCTATAAGGGATGGTTGTATATAATTTTTATTAGATCCCGTGTCAATAAGGAATCTAAGAATTCTTCCGCTCTTCGTGCGAGATTCAAAGTATGGCAACGAAGAGCCTGTTAATCTAAAAAATTTGTATCCATAAAGTCTGTTGTTTGTTCACAGGTATTATCAAATGACGATGCCATTTCGTTATATACGCTCAATTCGTTTTGAGCAGTCTCAACATCAACATTTTGTTGAGGAAGATCTGAAGTTTCCGAGTTTAAATTGCAATTTTGATTTAGATCATCGAATGGTTGAACATCAGGTTCAACATGAAAATTTTGTTGATTAAAGTTTCGTGGGTGTGTTTTTGTCATATTAGTATCCGGCCGAAACTGGTTTCTATTCTGCTGGTGTATTTGCCTTAATTGTGCAGAAGGTCCTTGAGTAAAAGGTTCTAATTTTATTTGGGGTCTTTGGGGATATTGATTTTGGAACTGATTGGGATATTGGTACGGAGCTCTATTATTATTTCCTATATACTGGTTGTTTGGATAATTGTTTGGCATGGGCCTATGGTTGTACGGGGGCCTTGCCTGTGCTGGTGGTAGGTAATTTGTTTGATACATGGGTCTTGGATTGTATGGGGGTCTTTGTTGAATCGGTGGCATTGGATTTCGAATCGGTTTGTGGAATGATTGGTGAGTAGTACTTTGAGTCTGGTGAGAGCGAACATTTTGGTTTTCTAATTTTAGACATAAGTGTAGTGCCTGGAGCAAATCTACTGGTTCTCTCATACCCAGTAGTCGGGGTAGATCATCTTTAAGGCCTCTGACGAATGTGTCAAAAGCCTTGTCTCTGTATGTCTGCGTTAATAAATGCATGGACTCAGAACTTATGTCCATGCAAGAAAGTTTGTTGAGGATTAAAGATAAATGGGAATATACGATATGATAAAAACCTTGAATGGTGTTGTTGCCTTGAACAATCGATTGCATCTGGTACTCTAGCGTACTCAGATCGCGTTTGTCAGCATAGTGCATGACAAGGCACTTGGACATACATGTCCAATCTAGAGGCGTATTGCAAGACTCTAGGGCAACGTCGGCATTTCCGATTATTTTGTTACGAATAACACTTAAAATCCCAAAATACTTGGGAGTCCCTTTGAGAGGTTCGTATATTTGCAATATTCTATCCACACTTTTCTTCCAGGAGCTGAATTCTCCTGGGTCTCCTGCAAAATCTTTTAGACATCGAACTACGTCCGGAATGTTGTCTAGTTCATTTAATCTATCTCGATGTTCTGGGGCAATAACCTGGTCTGTACCAGCGAATTGGTTTGGATTTGGGTTAACTATATTCTGAATTATTTCTCGTCCTTGATTTTTTAGGACGCGTTGGACGATGGAAGAGATTAGGGAGTCAAAATCTGGTGTGGTCTGAATGCTTGGACCAACTTGGCGACTAGTAGATGGATTAGCATTATTCCGTTGAGAATTGCTATTGGACGCACTGGATTGGAATGAATTGTTGGCACTATCGCTTATTTGAATAGGCACTTCCTCTTGAGGATTATTAGTAATTACGTTAGGGTCATTACCCGATCTTAATAGAGGCATTTTTTTTTTTTTTTTGTTTTTAAAGTTCACAAAATTGAGATTAACACTTAATATAAAAAATTTAAAATTAATTGAATTGCTTAACTAGTTTTCTTTTCAATAGCTATATGATTTCACTTCTTAAACTAAATTAATTCTATGCTTACACTATACACCACGGGAAATACATTGATGTCCTGGTCCTGGTTGTGATCTGGCTGATGCGGCTAGCGGTCTTCGCTTCCCGTTCCTCCGCTCCGAGTTTTTAGCTGCAGCGGCTACTAGGGGGCCCTTTACTGTTCTTTCACCAACAAACTAGATCACGCACTGTTTAACCACAGAGAATCTTCGTTCGCGCAACGTACTGTCTATAACCGAAATATCACTACTTTAGGGATTTTTTTTTTTTTTTTTTACGGATTCAACTTTGCACGCACTATGTCGCTACTTAAGGGACTTTTTAGATTTTACGCGAACCGACTCTTGTGGTCCCTGCTCGGGCGCCAATTATTAAAATGTAAATTTTATTTTCTTAAAAAAAATATTTATTTTTTTCTGGAGGTGAAGCCTCTTTATATTATGAGTACAAAATTAGAACTGAAGGAAATTTCTTAAAACTATGGCTTAAATAATAACTTAATGCTAACGGAGCCAAAACATCCAACCGCGACGTGTTCCCACAGCATCGGTGAATTCGGATTTCATTCCGTACGTGATGGAATGCGGGTCCAGCGATGTCGACGAATCAAGTTCCATACAGCACAGACGTACTGTCAGCGAAACTCATTGCAGACTCATGGGAAGCGATGTTGAGCTTCGGATTTCCTCATGCGCGCATTCCACAATCTATTATGTGTTAACTTGTATAGTGGGTCTCATTACGATAAAAATATTTTAAACCTGAACTCCAGGTCGGAAATCCAGCTTATAATGAGCTTAAACAATTCTTGTCTTACTTAAGATCAATGCAAGCGTCTACTAATCTTCCAAGGAACTTTTGTGTAAAAGGAATGGTACAGACAATAAACGGGGTTTTATTACTTAGTGAAGATATAAGTGATGGTTTATTCGGGAAAGTTGAGTATTTACTTACAAAGAGAAATCATCAAGATATTTTGGAAAATTTATTTTCTATTGTATTATTTGCAGTAAAGGCGGTAATAACAAAAATCCCTCTGTGTACGAATTTAATGTTTTGATGTCAAAAATTCTGTCCGCAAATCTAATTGCTTTCTCTCCTCATAGTAATAGTGCTGATGACGATGTAGAACTTTTTAATTTAGATACCTCCCAGACTCAACCGGATACATCAAGAACTTTTTTATTACCTGAAGCACGCGAAGAAACTGTATTTGATAATACTTTGTTCGAAAAAGTGATAAATGAAATCAAAATTACAAATGTAATTTCATTGGAAACGACTGCAATGCGTTATTTTACAGAATATCTGGCGTTTGAAAAACACGTGCAAATTGTTCGAAATTATTTTTAAAAAGTGATGAACAAATAACATGTCCGTCAGAATTTTTCATTTTTGCTAAGAATTTTTCCCAAAATAGTGATTTTGGAAGTCTCTTAGCCCCAACTGCTGAATTTTTCAATATTTGTTAGCTCCATTTCAAAGTATTCCACACAATTTTTAGAGATCATCCGCATATTAGAAATATAAGGGAGAGAATGGCCTTGGAATGCATGAGAATAACAAACCTTAGAGACTCGATCTGGTTTGAGGTGCAAAACCAATGCTTTGAGCATCGCAAAAAAAATTCTTTACTTTGCACTTCTTATTCTCTTGCGAAAATATTGTGCCTGGAAAATCCAAAAAGAATTACCAGTAAAAATCAAAAAATTCAAATTTTGTCAGGAAAACAAATGTAAAACAATCACGAAATTGAATCAACTACGCCAGAGTGAGAGGCACGGTGACATCACTATAAACCAACACCCCAAGAGTATACTGGTGAATCCAATCTATGACTTCCGTCTACGTATTCAAATGAAATAATTTAATAATCCACTTCTGTAGGCAAGCAATTTGTTGTTCCAAGCAAATTTGAAAGAACATCATGTCTTATGCACGATTCGAACGAGTTCAATCAAACTGGGACGTAGTACTAAATCCCATTCGCCTGAAAAAGTGACACATTTTTTTACTGTGCATGCGATATCTATGTAACTTTATTATCTGTGGTACTACTTTTTCCAAATTTGAATCAAGTGTAAGTGGTTACGAAATTAGCTACAATTTTTCCAAAGCAAACTATAATGCTCTAAACGATTATTTTAATTCTGTTGATTGGTTGATTATTCTTTCTGGTTCACAGCTTAAGGATACATACGAATTTTTAAGAATATTAAACCATGGATTCGCCCAATTCGTTCCTCGTATTAAAAAAGGCGTTTTTTGAAACTGCCATGGTAAAATGAAAGACTAATAAATTTAAAGAATGCTAAAAATAAATCTTTTAAATTGTTTAAAAAATATAAGTCTGAATTGTATAGAAGCCGGTTTTGCCAATTGCTTCGTGAGTATGATTTTCTCAATAGGTTTCTCTATAAACAATATGAAATGAACACTGAATCGCAGATTTCGAGGAATCCAAAGAGGTTTTGGACTTTTTTGAATGGTAAAAGGAAGGTACATGGTATTCATCAAAATATGGAATACGAAGGTGTTCTTTCTTGTAGTACTGATTCATCATGCGAGTTATTTGCGAAGTTTTTTGAATCAGTATATGTCGACTACTCTAATCTTAATATACCCCTCGAGGATAATGTTACTAGTTCCAACACGTCCGTAGGATCCTTACATCTTTCGATGGATGATGTTCTCCAGGGCATACAATCTATGAATTCCTGTCAAAGTGCTGACCCTGATCGTATTCCTTTTGATGTGCTAAAAAATTCAGTTCATCTCTGTCTTTGCCATTGAATATTGTATTCAATTTGTCATTGTCTTCAAATACATTCTTAGATGAATGGAAATTGTCATTTATAACTCCCGTTTACAAAGCTGGGCCCAAGCAAAAAATTGAAAATTACAGAGGAATATTTATACTTTCAGCTATTCCTAAACTTTTTGAGTCAATAGTTACTAAAAAAAATATTTCAGTATCAAAGAACAGATATCTCTGAAACAAAATGGATTTATATCTGGTAGATCCACTTTAACAAACTTGACTCTATTCACTAAATATCAATTTGATTCTGTGGAATCAGGTTACCAAGTTGATGTCATTTTTACCGATTTTGTGAAGGCATTTGACTCAGTATGCCATACCATTCTTATGAACAAAATTAAGTCTTTTGGGATTCATTCCAGTTTGCTTAAATGAATCTCTAGTTATTTATTGAATAGAGAACAGGTTGTGAAGATTGGTACTTCTCAATCTAGAGTTATTAAGGTCTTATCTGGCGTTCCACAAGGTAGCCACTTGGGACCTTTACTGTTTAACATTTTCATCAATGATATCCCATTGTTGCTTCATCTGCTAACGGTCTGTTGTATGCCGATGACCATAAGGTATTTCTACGTGTCAATAACATTTATGATTGCCTAAGTCTTCAAAATGAATTAAATGTGGATGAAATTTAAATTGAGGGTGGCCGTGGTGTAGTGGTAACATCATCGCTTGTCACGCTGTTGATTCACGGTTCGAATCCTGATGTCAAGAATCATCTATTTATTTCTTATGAAACAAATAAAAAAGTCGACCACTTGCGAAAGCTAAGACAACTCTACTGTGAAGGCATAACACTGGCAGTAGGGTGGTCATATGGCCAAAACGCAACTTGATCGTGATGATGACATCAGGAGGACGGAAAGAAATACAGTGAATCATAAGCAACGACAATAATAGCGAAAAACAAACAAAATACTCCCCAGTTATCTGGACAGCCACCCTTGGAGTTTACAGAAACTTAATACCACCTGAGTTTCAAACCACACCACTCTGTCTTTCTCTCTGTCTCTTCCTTTCCACAAAAACGCACGTGTTCTAAAAATTAGTTTAAGGGTATTCATACCCCCTTTAACACGTGCAAATCATAAAAAAAAAAAAAAAAAATGCAATAGTCGATTGGTGTCGAATAAATTGTCTTTCAATAAATATAAACAAATGTTATTCTTTTTCCGTTCATCGTACATTAATACCCATAATTTACGACTACACAATTTCTGGGACCGTCCTGATTCGTAAAACTAAGGTTAAAGATCTTAGTGCACTTTTTGACACAAAGCTTACATTCTCGTTTCGCATCGATTATGTATTTGATAAAGCAAATTCTATGCTTAGCTTTCTTAAACGTTCCTGAGCTGAGTTTTCTAACCCGTATGCTCTTAAGTTTGTTTATATGTCTTTAGTACGTCCTTTCTTTGAATACCAGACTGGTGTCCAAATTACTGTAATTCTATAATGCGGAAAGGATCCAAAAGTCGTTTACAAGAGTTTGTTGTAAAACAGTTGAAATGGAATCTTGATGATATGCCCTCGTACTCTACTAGATGTGCTTTGATCGGTTTGGATACCTTGGAAAAAAGGCGAAATGTTCATTGTATATTGTTTATAAATTCGTTTCTTACCGTGTAATATGTCCTGATATACTTAGATATTTTGAATTCTATGTACCGAAAAGAATACTTCGAGCCAAAAACTTTTATTAAATCCTAGGCATGTTTATAACTATGGTCTCAATGAACAAATTACGAAATGTATAATATTATTTAACTCAGTGTGTACCGAAATTGATTTTTGTTATGATAGGTTCAATTTTAAATTACTATTATTGCATATATTTGCTTCTACTTGAATTTATTTATTAGTTTATCTGATATCTGGTAGGGTTAAGCTCGGTAGATGGAATAAAGTAAACTAAACTAAAGATAATGTGGGGACAGTCGTTCACAGACATTCAGAGTGTGCTCACGTGTTTCGGCTTCTCATATAAAAACGTAGAATTTTAAAATAGAAAATTAGACAGTGTAGTTTCAAGTGACGAGTTAGCCTAGAGGTGGTGGAAGTGGTCTATCAAATCAGGGATCCGGTTCAATTCCCAACGGGGGAAAATTAAATTCTTGACTTTTTTTTTTATTAAAAAAATAAATAAAAAATAAGTGAAATTAAAGTAATAAGAAAACAATATCAAGCGATGGAGAGTGAGCGGTCCGCGCTCCCGACAGCGGGACCGCATCAGTCTATGCAGTACAGTCAGGCTACTCAGCAACAGTGGCAACCGAAAGTATGAGAAAAAGGGAGAAGGAAGTCGAAACCTTCTCCCAACCTTGTAAAGCGTCCATCCACATCAGCTTCAGCTGAACAGCTGCCAGGTGGAGTGAGGGAAGGGGCGCAGAGTACAGCAACAGCAGCAGCAGCAGAAATGAATCAGCAGAGGTCGGATGACTCTGTTGAGTTTCCATATACATATACAAAAATACAAAATATACAAAAATTCAAATGTCAAACGTGACAAGTTAAACACAAACTTTTATCGTGTGATTTAATTCAAGCTTATTTAAGTAAATATCGTTAAATTAAACAAAAGTGTTGCTAAATCGGTTCACTAGCTTTATATCCTCGCGATTACTATTAAATTCTTTAATTTAACTCTGCATTGAAAGCTCTGCCCTTCCAATCAATGTCGCAACAACAACCAAGCGTAGAAACCCGTGCAGCTAAACAGCAACAATACTTATAACCTGCATCCTGAATGTCTTCTAGAATTGACCACAAGAAATTAAAAAGTTTGGAAGTGAGTATGAGCAAACAATGTAAAGAGCTAAAAAAGTTGATTCTGGAAAAACACAGCAAGTTAGCCTTGAAACTTGATAAAATTGAAAGCGATGTTAGACATCGTTTTGAGGAGGTCACAAGAACCGTAGCCGATCTGTAACAACGGGTACAACAGCTAGAATCAACACCAATACCGTCTGCTGCAATCACACCTGAAATATAAAAACTGGTACAACGTATCGATGAACTAGAACGTGAGAAAATATCAACAAACGCTATCATCCGTGGTATAACAAGGAAGGAGAATGAAGACTTGCACGATTTGTTTGCCAAATTATGCCATTCTGTCGACTGCACTCCAACCCCAGCACTAAAAACTATTTTCCGCACTAAAACGAAGGATGCTTTTGTTGATATTGCAATTATTGTTATTAATTTGTTTAAATGTATCCATCGTCGTTGCAAAACAAACAAAAATCGAACTCTTTGTTTACATGATGTCGAACATGTAAACATTCACATTCACATAGATGACAGCCGCATCTATGAGAATGAAAGCTTAACATCAAGCAACCACCTATTACTACGAAAAGCTCTTCTGCTAAAGCGTGGAAGTGTGCTTTCAACCGTGCATACCAGAGGTGGAAGAGTTTACGTACGAGCCAGCACAGCAGAGAAAACGCTTTTAATTAATACCATCGAAAGCTTGAACTCAATTGCTGATAATAATCGAACAATGCATACGATGATCATCGTGATTCGTAAGCTGTTTTCGACGCAGTATTATCTTTATTTTCTTTATTATTTTCTTTCTTTTTTATTACTTTCTTTAATCGTATATTTATTTGCCAAATATCTGAATGTTGTTCTGTCTTTTGTAGGGGTAGACTTTTCTTTGAATTTTTTGAAAATATTTAACAACAATATACATATCTGCTATCGATGACGTAAACATGAACTTGCTTGTAATGTTAAATATTTTGTGTAAGCAGGCTAGTGGACTTCGGGTTTACCACATTAATGCACAAAGTCTATACCCAAAAATTGATGAATTTAGATACTTGTTTGAAGGGTCTAATATTGACATTATTTGTGTGACGGAAACTTGGTTTCAAATAGATTCTCCTGATATATTTGTATCGGGTAAAAGGCTACAAATCGTTTCGCACTGACAGGAGTAGTCAAATTGGTGGTGGGATAGCTATTTCATACGGAATTGCATTAATTTTAAAAGTGTCACTTCATCGGATGTTGCATCTCCAATTGAGTAAAGTTTTATTGAAATGCTTAGCGATGAGAACAAATGTTTGCTCTTTTCAACGCTAGAGAATACGTCTTCCCTTTATAAAGAAATTATTGTATGTCGTGACCTCAATTGTAATCTACATTCTAATCTGTACTTAACCAAGAGTCGAGATTATTTTTGGAACGTATAAACATCCTAAGCTTAGAACTATTGAATATATATAAATAATCCAACTCACTTTATGGGCTCAGCGGCTACCTTGTTGGACCTATTTCTGGTTAATAACCCTCATAACACCTTGCTCTATTCTCAGTTATCAGCATCTGCTTTTTCCAAAAATGATCTCCTTTTTGTGACCTTAAGAATAGATATACAAAAAATACCTATCTCGTATGAGTATAGGGACTTTAAGGGACTTAATTCAAATCTGTTGGAGGAACACACTTTGTTTATAAATTGGCAGCAAATTTATTTCATGACCTCTCCCAATGATCAGTTTAACTGTCCGCAGGAAATTATCAAGAGTTTGTTTAACAAACATATGCCACTCAAAACAAAACATCTGCAAAATGAGGCAAGTTCATGGTTTTCTCCTGAAATTGAAGAAATTATGAAGCAAAGAAACTTGCCGTACAAACGTTGGAAGCATTTCAGATTGCCCGAGCTTTACGATTCTTTTCGTAGAGTTGAGAAATAGAGTAGGCATCCTTGTCAGGGAAGTTAAGGGCCAATTTTATTCTAAACGATTTGATAAAAACTTTTTTTTTTTTTTTTCCGAGGGTAGGTAAAAAATCTTCATGAAGACACTATGAGGATCGATAGCGCGTGCTCATAGTAGTGTGAGATTTTTACTCACTAGAAAAAACCTCCCTTAGTGATAAATTTCTTCGATTACTACAACTAAGTTTTGACTTATCCAGCAGTTTTTCTTTCACGTATTGAGATCGTGAACTTTATCAACTGTTGCAATTCCTAAATCTGTATGGATATCGCTATTTCTAATAAACCACGGTGCATTAACTATTGATCGTAGCACTTTATTTTCAAAAGTTTGTAAAATATTAACATAACTTATTTTGGTACAACCCCAGAGTTGTATTCCATATGTCCATATCGGCTTTAGCACTTGCTTGTATAAAAGCAGTTTGTTCTCTATATTAAGCTTGGAATGTTTTCCAAGTAACCAGTACAATTTTCTGTATTTGGTTTCTAGTTCTTTACGTTTTTTCTTCACGTGCGATTTCCACTTCAGCTTAGCATCAAGTGTCATTCCAAGATACTTAGCCTCGTTTGCAAACGGAATTTGAACCGAGTTTGAAAAGATCGGCAAATTATTTATTTTCTTATAAGTAAAATTGACAGATTTGTTTTCGTTTTAAGCTAGTCGCCAAATCTTTGTCCATTCATTTACTTTATTCAATGCTTCTTGCAATTTTTCAGTCGTTTCTTCGATCGTTTTACCCGTTGCCAGGATGGCAGTGTCGTCGGCAAATGTAGCTAATACGGTGCCTTCTTCTTGCGGTATATCGCGAGTATATAATAGGTACAAAAGCGGTTCAAGGACTCTTCCCTGGGGCACCCCAGCCCTTATTTCTTTAAATTTTGAATATTCATTTCCGTGTTTGACTCGGAAAAGTCGGTTCGTCAAGTATTTTTCCAAAATATTATATAAGTGTTCCGGCAGAACTTGTCGTAATTTATATTTCAATTCTTCATGCCAGACCTTGTCAAAAGCTTGTGAAACTTCAAGGAATACGCTGGAGCAAATCTTCTTTTCTTCGTAAGCTTTCTTAATTAAATCAGTTAATCTATGCACTTCGTCTATTGTTGAGTGCTTGATTCTAAACCCAAACTGGTGATTGGGAATAAGAGATCTTTCTTCTATAATCGGCTGTAATCACTTAAGTACTATTCTTTCGAAAACTTTAGACATAATCGGCAGCAGCGAAATAGGTCTATACGATTTTTTAGCATTCGGCGGTTTTTCTGGCTTCAGAATCATTATTACTTCCGAGACTTTCCATTGAATCGGGACATATCCTAGTCTTATCGCTGCGTTTATAATGTAGAGCAACTTAACTAACGCTTTTCTAGGTAACGATTTAAGAAACTCTCCTGTGATTAGGTCGTATCCAGGAGTTTTATTCGGTTTCAGTTTCTTTATTTCTTGTTGAAGTTCGGTCAGCCTTGCATTTCTTACTGTGTAATTTTGAAGTGCTATATCCGACGCATTATCATTTTCAAAACAAGCGCTTGTCCACCAAATGGTTTAAATGTTTCTTCTAAATGGGCGGCAAAGACTTCTGCTTTGTATTTATCATTCTTGGCCCATTCGTTGTCATTTTTCTTGATTGGGGCCGCTTGTATTTTCGGTTTTTTAATGCCTTTTATAGCTTTCCAGAGCGAATAATTGGAATCTTTTTCCGCTGTTAAGCTTTCAATGCTAGTTTGTATTGTCCGGTTTTTAAAATCAATAATGGCCTTTTTTAGCAAGTTACACAAGCGCTTTAAATGCGATTTATGTTGCGGAGCACGAGTTTGTTGCCATTTTTTACGCGCTTTTCTCTTCTCCCTTACCATTTCTTTTATTTCCGGTGGATATTTTTGGGCATGATTAATCGGCGTTTTCCTTTCATAGGGAGTATTTTTTATTTTTCCACGCGGCGCGCTGCAGAACTTCAACAAAACGATCGACTTCGATTTCGAGTTCAGAAGACGTCCTAAGTGATACTCTGAGATCGATATGTTCTTCAACGTGTTTTTTAAGAAAAACTGATTGGGAAGGCTCCAATCAGATTTTCTGCTAGTTAGTCTAGCAGGTACATCTTTTTTAATTAGGCGTTCGCTCATCGTTAGAATGATAGGGGAATGATCGGAAGAGAGATCAAAACTTTCATCAATTTTAATACAGTTGTCTGGTATTCCTTTTACAACAAAGAAATCGATCAGATCGAGTATTTTGTTGCTATCAGTCGGCCAATATGTTGGTTTACCAGTCGAGTGAAAGCCGCAACTGTGTTGCATGCAGGCGTTGTAAAGTGCTCTGCCTTTTTGTGAGACACATCTTGAACCCCAGAAGGTGTGTTTTGCATTGAAATCATCGCCAATAATAAAATTCGGTCCAAGAGAGTTGAAAATATTTGTAAAATCATTTTTTTCAAGCCTGCAATGCAGTGGACAATAAATAGACGAAACATTGAAAGAGTAATGTCCATTTTTCACGCGTACAGTGCTCACAAATAATATATATTTCAAGCTATATCATAATCTCTTCAGAGTGTTCGATGCAATCTTTTATGATTACAGATGATCCGCCTCTGGCCCTTTCCGACGGGTGATAAGCGTGATAGGTACTGTATCCAGTAATGCTTACACGCGATAGTTTCGACAGGTGAGTTTCACAGATCAAACATATGTCAATGTCATTTTCCCGTAGAAATATTTCTAGGTCTTCTAGTCTTTGTATGAGACCGTTGGCGTTCCATGCAACAATTTTAAGAAGTTTCATCATGTTCGTTTTGAAATGCTCCTGTTGTTAAGCTTATATTCAAGCTTCTCTAACCTTTCGACAATTAGCATGTTTGTTTTTGTTTGCTCCTCAAGCCTCCCAAGGATAATAGAAAAGACGTGAGATACTTGGTTTTGCGAATTGTCGGTGTTCGTCTTTGTTGATGTTGATGCTTGAGCACGCATCTGCATGTCATAATCTGATGGCTTTTCTTTAGGCGCTTTTACCTTTACCCGGTTTGGAATTTGATCCGTATTTGATGTCGCAGCTTGGGCGTACGTAAGCGCGCCAGGGTCAGCTCGGTTGTCTCTAGTCACCTTTCTTGCAGCAGTTTTCGACTTTTCCTTATTTACCGGTTTTGAAGGTGGGTTTTGCGGCTTCATAAGTCGATCTCTTCTTTTTTGCAATTCCTTGACCATTGCAGTTAATACACGCTGCAGGGTTTTTTTTTGTTTACGCCACACTCTTGACTAAGATGTTTACTGGCGCATTTGACACATCGCGGTTCTTTTCAGCAATACGTTTGCGTATGGTTGAATCCTTGGCATCGTTTGCACTAAGGTATCAACCTTGTATTCTTGCGCATGGGTTCGATTTTGACTACGACATTCAAAATGTCTCTTATTTCGTAAATCTTATCTAAACGCTCAGCCTTATCAAAGGTTAGCATAAAAAGAGGAAGCTCGCGCTTAACCATTGTTTCCTCGCCTTCCAATTTTTGCTTTTCCCGTTTAACTAAATTTACCGCATCGACGATTTTAAAGTTTTTGTTCTTCAAATCGTGAACAACATCTTCCTTTCGGCATGAGGCACAAAGTCCTCTAGCTACGACTCGTATCGGTCTTTCAGATTTATTTTCATACGTATACCACTGGATTTTTTCAGTATTCAGTTTACTAGATACTGAGCGGTAACTGTCTGAGTCCTTTACGTTTACTTTCCATTTGTTGTTGTTGAGTGATGTTACTTCAAAATCGGATAGCAACAAAGGTTTGAGAAAAGAATGCAGTTTATTATAGTCTGCAATTCCGATCACGTATATTGGTGGCGGTGTTCGTACCTTATTTCGTGGATTTTCTTCGGCACGCGTGTTTATTTTGTCAGGCTGTTCTTTGCCTTCTCGTTTATTTTGCGTGTTTTCTTGCCTCGTTAACATTTCGGGCGAAGAGCCAGCTTTTCGGTCCTTGACTGGTCATTTTTTTGGAATCCAATTGGTTTCCCGACTTAGTTCTTCATCATCCGTTTTATAATCCTTGTTATCGGGGACGTTTGAACTCGCAGCAGACTCATTACGAGGTTTCGATGTATCATTAAATGCTTTATTTTCTGCTTTAAGTACATTTAATTCCTTTCTTAGTTCTTCGCAGAGAAGTTCCATTTTACTTAGCCTGGTCCGGAGTTCTGTATTTTCGTCCGTTAGGCTTTGAATTTTCGCTGAAGTCCGTTGTTCGTGCGCCGACAGTATCGATGTCGCCGGACTTCTAGTTCCGCACCTTTTATGGTAGATCTTGATGTTGGAGATCTAACTACCCTAGTACCTTTTTTAAAAGGGTCAGATGAACGCAATAAATGGCTCTCCCCAGAATCCGTAGAGCCGACCTCCGAAGAGGGTGGATTTTTTTCCAGTGTACTTGGACTGCCACCTGGGGTATTTATATCTTTCGTTTTGTTCATTGCATGTTTTTGTATACGCCATACTCGGTATACGGAGGGTGGATTTTAGTCGTCTCTTACGACAGGCATGCCTACCTCGGGGAGGGGAATATTCTAAAAAAAAACTTGCCATCAAAAATTTTATGGAAAAACATACGGGAGCTAGATGTAGGTCGGCAAAAATCTCAATGTCTTAATGACATCAATCCACACATTACGAACGCTGAGTTTGCCAAAGTTCAACGTCACTCACTAAATTTTACAGATTCTAATTTTGCTACCCCTACTAATCCAAATAACCAGAGTAATTTTCAATTTAATACACTCAACTTATGTGGTAAGAGCTGTACTCAAAATGAAATCGACAGCTATGGGATTCGATGATATTCATGCCCGATTCATAAAGATATTACTTCCACATATTCTGCCTACTCTAACGCACATTTTCAACACAATCATCCTTACTAAAACTTTTCCACTTGCATGGGAGGTGGCAAAAGTTATACCCATTGTAAAGAAGGAAGCCACTTGTTTATCTCCTCCTGAATTTAGACCAATATCTATACTCCCGTTTTTGTCTAAGGTTATGGAAAAAATATTGCATGACCAAATCTCCAGCTATATAAAAAGTAAGAAACTCTTGGACATTCATCAGTCTGGTTTTAGGCAACAGCACAGTTGTGCTTCGACTGTCCTAAAAGTTATGGACGATCTTAGACGTGCCATGGATAACGATTTTGTTTCGTTCCTGGGACTCCTTGACTCCACTGGTCCAAAGCCAACAAGCTTGAATTAAATCCAAAAAAATCTAAGTGTATAATTATTTATAGAAATAAGCTTGATGTCAGCTACTTTCCACTTATTTATCTGGGTAATACTGTACTACAATACGTCGTAAAATGTACGACTGCTTACGAAGCTTGCCGCTCTCCAAAAGTTTTACACCTCAACACATTCGATTAAACATTGCAAAAAGCATAATAATGCCAATAATTTTCTATGGGTGCGAAATTTTTTGTAGCCTCAACTACGAGACAAAAAGAAACCTTTCTGTGGCTTTTAATAATGTTGTCAGATACATCTATAATCTTAATCGTTTTGATCCTACATATATCGACCCCATCGAAAAATGTATTAGAATGTAACCTCCCAACACATATTAAATACTGTGACCTTAAAACATTTAATAATATTTTGATAACTAAGGAGCCGCGTTATTTATTTGATGAAATTGAATTTCCTGTTTCCAATCGCTCCTTTGCTTTTGTGCAACCGAGATCTACATGCACTACTACAGAACGTAAATTTTTTTTTACGTCATAAAGCAATGGAACTCCTTACCCCTCGACATTAGAAGGCTCCGCGGAACACAGCATTTCGGAGCAGTTTTATTCAAGTGTCTGGCAGTTAATAATTTTTAATTATTGAATTTTTAACTTACATATTTATAATTTTTGAATTTTTATAAGCCTTAGCTTTAATTTACATTTGATCGATATATTAGATCGTGTATCAAATCAGTGGCGGTTTACTCTTTAATTTACAATAGCTTACTTACACCCCACATAAAAAAGCATACACCAAACATACCATCTTTGTTTAGCGCTCCTCTGACCACTGGAGTTCACACTCGTTTGCTGTTTTACTTGAGGTAATAGCACAGATAATAAACTACCCAGATGTCGCACGCCCATATAAAAAAATTAAGCATATTTTTATATTATAGAAAGCTTTCAGAATAAGTACCGTTTTCAGAATAAGTACCACAAATAAAGCTTTTACTTTTTCCCCACTCCGTTCGCTCATGTGGGAAAAATTCTTTTTCTCGTCGTGTGTTGTGACATGGAAACGAACGAGGTGATGAAGTGTAAAGGGGTATGCAGGAAGGGGCATGAAGATGCATGACGGTGTGATTTCCATACCACCGCAGCAAAAGAATAAATTTTCATGAATGTAAGTTTTGCAAACGCGTATGCGCTGTATAAGTTAAACATTTTTTACTTTTTTTGATCGGGACGTGCGTCCTCCTTTATTAATGAAACCGAACTCAAAACTATTCCAACTGTTTAACATGTATTTATTTATAATAAGAATCGAACCATCGCTGTGAGGCTGTAGACGCTATGTCAGCAGCTTAAGCTGATCAGGTGATATTTTCCTGGAATTCCCTCGCTTCACAGTGGGAAAGTGCGCTTCGCGTGCACAACCTCAACCTCGGGTGTCCTCACTCGACAATACGTAGAGAAGTGGTACTGGAGTTTCCTTTGGAGCTTTGGTTTGACACTGGCTCTCGGGCTGCGTCTCTATTGCCTGTGATGTTGACACTTCTTTTGAATTTATCAGGTTGCTGATAGTGATCTGCTTGCGTGTTATTATTTCTCTGATTATGAGGGTTGCGATTACCAAAATTAATAGGGAAATTAGGCTATAGTTGGTAGAGGTTTTGATGTAGATATTTCTTTCGAAGTGAAGATATTGGATGATGAATGTACCCGTGAGGTTAATTGTGTCGCTGCCAACTTGTATGAATCCCTTGAATTCGTTTAGTAGCAAGATTCCAGGTTGAAGTTCCTCGACTGTTGGAATGTGTTGGTTGTTGATTATGTCACAACTAGATGGTCGACTTTTTAAAAGATTTGGAATACAATTATCTTGGTTAAGGTTTACAATTTCATTTTTGTTACAAATTGTTCATGAGTTGTATGACTTACACAGTTTCTTAATACCATATAAATTATTTTCGCAGTTTAAAACATTTTCGAATTCTAATTTTATTATTTTTTTACTATACTTTATTGGTTTAATTAATAGTTTTTCATAAATTATATTTTCAGTTGTAGGTATGTCAATTATGTATAAAATAGTTGAAATGTTCGTGGCTATTTTTATGTCAGCAAACTCAAGTGCTTCCTCTAAATTTATATATGGGATATTATTTTCTATCCCATATATAAAATATATTATTTAAGTTTATTTCAGGTTGGTTAGGTACCTTGGTACTTACAAATACAAAAAAGTTGCTAAAGAAAATCAAACTTAGAGGAAATGTCGTGGCGAATAAAGTGCGCTATTGTATGCTGCATTGCACTGCCCAATTTCCAGAAAGGAAAATGCTTAGATTTCCTAAAAAGGAAACTAAGAAATATAATGACTGGCTAGCACTGGCAGAAGAATCCCGTGATAATGTTGAAAATCATAAACGGCCATACATTTGTAGTAAACATTTCGATTTGAAATTTTTTGGGAAAAAAAATTAAAATGCGACGCTGTTCTTACACTTTTATGAAAAAAGCAATTTTTTTTTATATTCAACAAATAAGTAGACTGAAAAAAATTAACAAAATCCTCAAATAGAGAAAAATCCTCAAAAGCACAGCTTAGAGAATATCAAAAGCAAACAATAGAAGACAAAATAGATTTTTTACATGATATAAATAAAAATTCGAAAACATTTTGCAAACTCATTTTATCACAAGGCAAACGACAATTTACCCAAGAAGAAAGGTGGATTTGCCATTTTTCCGCTCGTCGTCTGGATATAATTTTCTTCGCGATCAGCTGCAATTGCACTTGCCACACCCAGCTTCATTGCATAGATGGATAAAACTTAAAAGTTTATCTCCTGGTCTAAACGAAAATGTTTTTGAGGAAATACAAAAAAATGTTTTAACATTGGAACCAAAAGACAAAGAAGTCATTTTAATATTCGATGAGATGAGTATCTAGGCGAATTTAACATACAACAAATATAAAGACATAAAAAAGAGGGCTTCGTTGATTATGCAGAAAATCAAAGATTAGATTTGTGTGCGAAATCAGTTTGCGTGTTCATGATTCGTGGTATATGTGGTAAATATAAGCAAGTGCTTTATCATGTGACCTGTGACCAACAAAGCAGCTCGAAATTGAAGTATCTACACAATTGTATTGACATACATATGTAGAAATCTGGGACTAAACGTAAGAGGCATTTGCTGTGACCAAGGCCCTACGAATCGAAGCCTCTTCAATAAATTAAAGCTGGATGAGGACAACAGTTTCTTTCTTTATAAAGAAAAAAAAGTGCATGGAATGTATGATGTGCCACATTTAATCAAAAGTGTAAGAAACAATCTTTTAAGATCAGACTAACAAACTCTGGATGGAGTTGTAAGCTGGAAAATAATTGAGTATATAATACAGATAGAAATAATACCACAAATATGTGTCCAAAACTAAAATATACTCATATAGATCCCACAGAATTTCAAAAAATGAATGTGAAACTAGAGGCACAAGTACTTAGCAGATCCGTGGCTTGCGCAATTAATGCATTACAGCGCTTGAATAAATTTCCAGAGAAAATTGCACAGTTTGTGGAACCAACAGCAGAATTTATAAATGAAATCAATAAAATATTTGATTTATTGAATGGAAGACCTGCACTTATTCGAAATGACTCAAATATTGGATTTTTAAAAGAAATGCAATCATATTTAAAACAAATTCAGCCAATCAATGCAAAATGTTAACCCTTCTGCTTTAATGACCTGGTTATGACAATTGAAAGTATTTTAATGATAAAAAAAGAATTATTCAATGATTACTATGAGTTACATTATATATATGTTAACAAGTTCAATCAGGACCCACTTGAAAACCTTTTTGGAAAAATAAGAGCAAGAAATTTTAATAAAAATAGTCCAAACGCGTCTGAATTTGGCTCATTACTGGCCAAAATTATGGCTCTAAAATTTTTGTTTAAGTCAAAATGTTCCAATTGTGAAGAAGAAGATTCTGAATATTTACAGTTAAATTGGAATGCTGTGTTGGATACTGAAAATAAAACAAAGATTGTACTAACACAGGAGCAAGAGAAAAATGAAAACATATTCCATCCAGCCAAATATTGTGAATCCGAACTTCTAGCGATAGAATTACCAGATGAAGACACGATTTCAATAAAAATGACAGAAATGAATGACATATCCACAAGGTATTTTGCAGGTTACTGTTTTTTTTAAAACATTTAAAAAAATTAATGCAGTTTGTGAAAACTGTGTCAAAGAAATGACAAAGGACTAAACCAATTTCTATCTCACGGAAATATTGATCAAATTGAAAGAATATGAACACTCGAATGAAAATTCAATACTTGTCTGGCCATCAGACAAGTACTTCAAAAAATGTAACTTCATATACAAATATTTACCACTTGCTTTGAGAAATGTCCATTTGCCTTTAATCTTAGAGAAAATATAGTAAATCAATGTATCTCAAAAACAAATTTGCACTATCCAGATTGGTTTGAAACGACAAAAAATTGTTATTCGCACAAAATTGATACAGTCAATTTCCTTGAAGTAGTTCTGCTTTGGAAAAATTGTATGTGGTTTATTGACAAAAGCTTAAACAAGAAAAGGAATCCAAAACAAAAGACAAAAAAGTTGCAAAATTTAATGAATATTTAAACCAAAATAAATATTTACATATGTATGTACATAATGTATGAATATTTGAAAAAAAACTAAGGCGGTGGTGTGGTAAGGGAGGTGGTGGGGGTCAATATTCTGTCAAGTCAGCGTTCGCGTCCCCTGGAAACCACTTTGGTTAAGGCACTGTGAATAGCTAGAAATCATACTTCTAATATGTATTATGTAAATGTCTAAAGACAAAAATATTTTGCAAATGCATTTTCACATAAATGCCTTTAACTAAAGTGGGCTAAGAGCAGAGTTGATTTTGTTTCCTATTGTTTAACGTGCATGACCAAAAAAATAATAAAAGAGTGGCTATGGCTACCTATCAGACCTCTTCTTTTATGTAAAATGTAGGGACCAAACATCAAACATACTGTAAATGAGAGTAGGAGTACCACAAGGATTTGTAAAAGACAGATGTATTCAAACAATTAGGAAATAAATAAACATAATTATATGTCTCTGCCTCAATCTTATAATACGTACATACCGACATACATATGAATAAAGTAAAGTAAAATAAAGTTAGCCTACAATACTTACAGTACCTACTATTTAAATTTTTTGTACCGTACCTACAAATTCTTAACATCATCGCAGATCGCATTAAAATTATTCCTGATCTTAACCTACCCTAATTTAATGTGCATATGTAGGTATATATACATATATAGGTATATTTCTGCTCTGTCTGTTCCTCACCGTGCCAAAGTCGCAGGCCAGGACAAAAAATACGAGAATACTTCTTACCTGGCTTGAATCAAAATACGAGAACATTCTATCACAGAGTAAGAGGGAATACACAGAAGAAGAAAAGTGGATTTCGCAGTGTATTTTTTTCCGCTCGTCTGCAGGTTACAACTTTTTGAGAGATCAGTTGGAACTACACTTGCCGCACCCATCTTCTTTACATAGATGGATTAATATTAAAAACCTTTCTCCAGGGTTAAACAAAAATGTTTTAGAAGAAATAGAAAAAATAACTTTAAAATTGTCAGAAAAAGCAAAAGAAGTTGTTATCATTTTTGACGAAATGGGCATTCAGGCAAATCTAACCTACAATAAATACAAAGATGTAATTGAAGGTTTTGTTGATTATGGGAGAAATCAAAGGTCAAATATATGTGGTAAGTCAGCCTGAGTTTTCATGATCCGAAGTTTATGTGGAAACTTCAAGCAAGTCTTATATCATGTTGTTTGTCCAAGCAATATACCTGCAGAACAATTTAAGCTTGAGATTTACAACTGTCTTGATATATATGCAAAACTTAAACTAAATGTTAGAGCTATTTGTTGCGACCAAGGACCTACAAATCGATATTTGTTTAACAAATTTAACCTGGATGAAAACAATTGTTATTTTGTTTACAAACAAAAATCCATTTATTCAATTTAAGATGTTCCTCATCTTATAAAAAGTATTAGCAACAACCTAATGAAATACAATTTATCCACTCCTGATGGAATTGTAAGTTGGAAAATAGTCGAATTCCTTTATAATATGGAATAATTTAGTGCCACTAAAATATGTCCAAAATTAACATGGGCATACATTTACCCAACAGAATTTAAAAAAATTAATATGAAGCTTGCTGCACAAGTTCTCAGCAGTTCTGTAGCATGTGGAATTGAGGCCTTAATAAAAATAAATAAATTTCCAGAAAATATAGCACAATTTGCACAACCAACCAATTTCTGCTTAATGGAAAACCTGCAATTAAAAGAATGATCGAAATGCACTCTTTGTACAAGAAATGAAAGTTTATATGCTCAACATTGAGCCGATAAACGTAAGAACCAGATCGTATTGTTTTAAAGGTTTGGCCTTAAGTATTGAAAGCATCTTAAGAATACAAGAATCATTATATGTATATGGATCATAATGACTTATTTTACGTTTATGTCAACAAATTTAATCAAGATCCATTAGAAAATTTATTCGGAAGAATAAGAGCACGAAATATTAACAAAAGTAATCCAAATGCATATGAATTTGGCTCTTTGCTAGCCAAAGAAATGGCGATAAAATTTGTATTCAATTGCAAATGTTCCAACTGCGAAGAGACGATTGGGAATATCTTAAAGTGTATTGGAGTGTCATTTTACAGAGTGACATAGAAAAACAAATAACGATTGCTCATGAGCAACAAGAGAGTGAAGAGTTTGAAAATTTGGAAAATAATATGAATATTAAGAACACTGCTGATACATCTGACAAAGGCACGATTTCAATGAAGGTGCCGCAGGTCAATGATATCGCTACCAGATACTATGCAGGTTATTGCCTTTTCAAATTATTTAAAAAAATGAATAGAGTCTGTGAAAACTGTGTTCAAGAAATGTCCAAAGACAATCAAAATTTTGAACTGACAGAAATATTGATAAAATTAAAAGAGTTCGAAAATTCAAAAGGAAACACAGTTCTTTTATGGCCATCCACAATTTTTTTTTTAAAGTGTGCAGTCTTCATGTACAAATATTTTCGTCATTTTTCAAAGAAACACTTTTTATACCTAAACTGAAAGAAAACATTGTCAAGGAGTGCATAACTGCAACAAATAGACACTTAACACTACTGGTTCAATTACTCTGAAGAGAATAGATATTATACATTTTTTTATAGTGGTTTTACTCTGGAAAAATTGTAAATGGGTAATAGATATTAAAGATAATAAGAATAGACATCCTAAAAATAAAATAAAAAAATTGTCAACTTCGATGAATGCTTAAGAATGATGAATGCTTAAACAACAATTTAGTTGGAGGGTGGGAGGGTGGGGGTCGAAATCCTGCCACGTCCTTGTTCGTGACCCCTGGAAACTACTTAGGCAAAGGTGATTAAAGAACGAAATTCCTGAAGAAATAAATGAATATATTACATTAATTATCTATAAATGAAGTTAAAAATTCTAATAATTATTCACCTTCGCCTAATTAGGCTAAGAGCAGTGATAAATACCATCATCATTTATAATTTAAATTAATTGAAAAAGGTTTTTTTTTCTAAATTTTCTTTTTCATTTGTATCTAATTTTATTTTTTTTTTTCTGAAACAATTTCACAACCGTACATATGTATGTACGTATAGACACCACTTTTAAACATGAAGAAGTAGATATACGATCATTATTAGAACGATCCATTTTCTGATAATCAAGTCCAAAACTCCAAAATATGGAATTTGGGTTTACAGAGTATTTCTGTACATATGTACATAAATATATTTCTATTCTCATAAAATAAATACTTTCATTCACCTTATCACGAATTTTTTAAATTCTGTTTTCAATAATTTTTAAGGGGTTGCATTTTCTGAGTGGCTGTGGTAAAAATAAAAATAAATAACATACATATAAGTATACAGCTTTTTTTTCTGTGGCAAGAGCAAAACGTAAGGGCACATAAAAAGAAAATCTGGTGAAAAAGACGAAGAGCTTTCTTTGAACACGCAAAGTGCTTTACTATGAACAGGCAAAAAGTTTTCTTGTGAACAGGCAAAAAGCTTTCTTGCCTGTCCATAGTCTGCCTGCTATGAAGAAAATTTGAGACATTTTTTTGTATGGGAATGAGATATCTATATAGTTTTTTAACTGTGATATCAGTACTTTTCAGCACAACAACTTTCCATCTTTTTAAAGTGGTGTGGTTCTACTCTAAGCAGAGTCAAACACCCTTTAAAAAGCACCCGAAGAAGGTCGCTCATTTGATTGCATAATTTCAGGATCGCCTGGTTTCTGCATCGCAAGAAAGATGAGTGTGCAAAGACTGCCCCCAGAACTTAGGTTCCAAAATAATATCATTACGACGATGGCAACAACAACTTCAACATCGACTAGCGTTGTCACAACTTTTGCTTCGGCAAATAGTACAACAACCATGACAAAAAATATAGGACAAATCATAACAACACCACTTATATCAAGCTCAAAGGTTCAAACAGATGAAACAAACAATAAAAGAACACCAATCATCCACATTAAAGTAGGCAATACAACTCCAAACTCGAACAATAAACGAACAAGAAATTCACCAAATAAAACAATAGACTCATCAACAAAGAAACCTAAAACGAGAGACCAGACTATACTTAACTACTGGTTAAATAAACCCAGGCAAGACAACTCCCAAAACCGCTTCGACATCCTTGCTGTAAATGACGATGACATAGGAAATCCAACCAAAATTAATGGGAAAAAATATTATTTTGAGAAACATGCACCCACCAACAGAGCCAAATGATATCAAACAAGAACTTGAAGAGCTTGGCATAAAGTACTTCACATACGTAACATGCAACAAATAGGTACCAAAAAACCCCTTCCCCTCTTCTCAGTCGAGTTAGAAAACAGTAACAACAATAAAAATATATACAGCATTACGAGCTTATTCAACTGTAAAATATCCTTTGAGACTCCTCACTACAAGAAAGTAATATCTCAATGCACTTACTGAAAAAGATATGGACACACTAAAAACTTCTGCACAATGGACACAGTTTGCGTTAAATGTGCAGGGAAACACAAGGCAATCGACTGCGAACTAACAAAACACGACAATAACGATAAATGTGCACTTGGCGGAGGCAATCACACCGCTAACTATAAAGGATGCGAGGTTTAGAAAACCCTCAAAATTCAACGTTTCCCCCACCACGCCAAGGAGAAAATACAAATGCAGACATTCAAGCCGAAGCTTAATCAAGCGGAAACGAAAGACACGTGACACTGATAACTACCACAAGTTATGCTGACGCTGTTGCACAAAATGTGCCACCAAAACAAAACTCGCAGTCACAACTACCGTCAATAACCAAACAAAATAAACAAACTCCCCCACAAAAACCCGTAGAATCTTTGCTACCACCACAAACACAAAATATAGATACCGAACAGACATCTGACATAGAAGAATTAAAAGAAATGATGAAACAATTAATATGCATATGACCAATATGTTAAATATTCTTACCTTACTAATTAACAAACATGATGATTGTAGATCATAACCACTTAAAAATCACTGTGTGAAATGCAAAAGGACTCCACCAACACTACCTGGAACTAAAGCAATATTTAACAGACAACCAAATTGACATCAAGTTAATATCTGAAACCCACCTAACTGCAAAAAAGCACATCAATTTCCCTGGCTATGAAATTTACAATACAAATCACCCAGATGGAACTGGGCATGGGGGATCAGCAATTATAATAAATAAACACATAAAATGTATTGAACTCAGCGGCTTCCAAACTGGCCATATACAATCAACCTCGGTACAACTAAAGGAAATATATATAGATCCTTGGTAATGTCCTCAATTTACTGCCTTCCAAAACACAAAATCACTACCTCCCAATACGACTACTACCACAAAACCCAAGGAAGTCGATTCTTAGTGGCAGATGACTTCAACGCTAAGCACACAGACTGGGGCTCAAGACTAATAACCAAAAAAGGTAATAACCTACTGGACGCAATCAATGCAGATAACTGTAAGCACATTAGTAGCGGAGAATCCACCTACTGGCCCACAGATAGGACCAAAAAGCCCGACCTCGTTGACTTTGGCATTGTCAAAAATATCAACACGAACAGCATACAAATTAAATTCTCCTTCGATCTTTCATCAGACCATTCTCCTATAATAATAGAATACTCTACTCACCTCGAGAGGATAACAACATCTGCTAAACTGTTCAATTCTAAAACTGACTGGGATACTTTTCGTCAATATATATACACTAGCTTATCCATTAGCATCCCCCTTAAAACGCAAAACGACATTGAAAGAGCCATAATATACTTTAATGAAATAAAACAAATGACTAGCAACTATTCATCAACTCATGTCATTAAAAAACTAATACTTACCAAGAGGAAACTAAGGAAAAGGTGGCAGATGACTCGAGCACCAAACGACAAAACCCAGTTAAATAGGATAACCAAAGAACTCAAACGAAAATTAAGAGAGGTCCAGGAAACTAACCTGGCGAACTATTTAAAAAATCTTACCCCAACATCTGAGGCAAATTATTCACTATGGAAGGCTACAAGAAATACAGCAAACAAGACAAAATATCTCCCACCACTCAAGAAACCGGACAACACGTGGGCTAGAGATAATTTTGACAAAGCATCAATCCTCGCCAAGTACTTCGAGGTGAACTTCACCAACATGGACGGCGATAAAGACTCAGCAATACTCCACTACAAAAGCATCTCAGAGAAGAAACACCTTAACAGGATGACAGCAAAAGAAATTGAGGCCGGCGTTAAATACGAAATAAAAAGTAGAAAAGCACCGGAATACGACCTCTTAACTCTAAAAAATATTAAAGGAACTACCACAACTAGCCTTCATATTTCTACGCAACCTATTCATCAGTATAGCAAGACTCAAACCCTTTCCGAAACTTTGGAAAGTCGCAGAGGTAATTGCTATTCCAAAGTCAGGGAAGGACGCCACAAACATTACATCATATAGACCTATCAGTCTACTCCCCCTAATTTCCAAAATATTTGAAAAACTCATACAAAAAAGACTCCGACCAATATTGACACAATCTAATGCTATTCCCAATCATCAATTCAGATTTAGAAGGCATCACTCAACTATTCAGCAAATACACAGAGTTACAAACAAAATATCAACATCCATCAACG
This sequence comes from Pocota personata, assembly GCA_963082735.1. Lineage (NCBI taxonomy): Eukaryota > Metazoa > Arthropoda > Insecta > Diptera > Syrphidae > Pocota > Pocota personata. The sequence goes on from OY720429.1 coordinate 84,951,305, forward strand.
AAAAGCAATTTTGTGTAGCGGTTTACCTGGACGTTGCGAAAGCATGCGACTCGGTCCAAAAGACTACATTTTGCTACTAAAAAGTTATCTAGAAGATCGATGATTTTATGTAAGGTATGATGACAAATGCTCCCAAATTCACTCAATTAATGCAGGAGTACCTCAAGGAAGTATTCTGGGGCCCATCCTTTATCTTCTCTTTACAGCAGACATTCCGCCTCCCAACAGAGAAACGACCATGGTTGCAACATTTGCCGACGACACAATACTCCTGAACCCCGGAAGTCATCTTCAAACTACTACATCCCAATTACAAAAAACACTGGACAAAATGACAGAGTGGCATATAAAGATTAAGGAAGATAAAACGGTACGAGTTATTTACACCACCAGAACTAAATATACACCTTCACCATTAACTATTAACAACAAACAAGTATCCACTCAACCGGTAGCTAAATATCTGGGGATTCATCTATACAGCAAATTAAAATGGAAGCAACCCATCCAACAAAAACGCAACCAAATAAAGAATAAATTCCGTCAACTCTATTGGCTATTACGACCTCAATCCAAATTATCCATAAATAACAAACTACTCATTTACAAGAGTATATAATTAAGCCTATATGGACGTATGGTATTCAAATTTGGGGAACCGCAAAAAAATCAAATCTAGATATCATACAAAGACAGCAAACCAAAATTCTAAGGATGATTACCAACGCAACGCAGAATGGTAAATTTGCAACCAAGACATCCATCGCGACTTCCAGATGAATACTCTCGACAATGAAATACAAAAAATCAGCACAGGACTAAATTCACGTCATGCAAATTGTGAATAAACCCCCAACATTCTTTTCTTTTCTTTTAAAAACAAATGTGACGTAATTTTAAGGACAAAGGTCCAACGCATATTTAAATCCCAATTCTATAAAACAATTTACTAGATGACATATTATAGACAGTTGTAAATATTCAAGGGAAATAAAAAAAAAAATAAAAAATTTACATTCTATATTTTTCAATTTTCATGCCAACTGACAAAACACGACAACAACGATAAATGTGCACTTTGCGTTTAGAAAACCCTCAAAATTCAACGTTTCCCCCACATATAAAACTTAAAAACCTACCTTAAAATAAATCTTAACTAAGATATTCTACCCTAGTCTAACTTAATCTACCTTACTCTAACTTCGTAATTATGTACGTAATTTATTTATTTATTTATTTTTTTCTTTTATTTAATTTTAATTATTTTTTTTACTCTCCACATTGCTGTGTGCAATGTCTCTGTCGTAGTTGAGTCGCCTATCCACAACTTTCCGAGGAACATGGAAGATTAGCGGCACCGCCAATCAGTCCTGGATCAGACCTTTCTCATCAAAATAGAGGAACAAAGCCGTTAAGGTGCACTCTCTCGTGATATTCGTAATAGGGGTAATAAGCCCCAGATATCAGGTTGTTCGTCGAGCTCATTGCTCTTGCAATGTGCCTTCGAATCAGCTGGACAGGACCTCATTGGGATAGAATTTTATGTACTGGGACTCTGGCGTTCTGTATAAATGAAGGCAGGCCCGAAGGCAAGCCCTCTCAAACACCCGAATCTTTTTCAACAAGCTTGCTCTCAAGTTGAACCACACGGGACATCCAAATACGAGCATGGGCCGAATGAGGGCCATGTAGCAGATTACCTTTAATCCTGCATCGAGTTGCTTGCAGTAAAAAAGTTTTTTTGTATGGCAAAAGCACATTTGGCTCTGGCCAGCGCAGCATCTCAATGTTTGTTAAAATATAGATATTGGTCTAACCAAAGCCCTAGGTGTCTGACTAGACTTCGACTTGCAAGTGGCTGTCTGTGCGGTCCAACGATTAAGAACCTCCGTCAATTCTTTCTGGTATCCCTAGAGGCCCAAACAACGGCGTCCGAAAAAGAATGGTTTCCGATTTGTGGAAGTTGATCTTCAACTGCAAGAGCTGTGCAACGATCTCGATTTTTGGTCCTGATCTGTACGAAATCAGGTCGTTTGCGTACGCTATGGCATGGTGAAGGGATCCTATGAGATTGGTGAATTCACCGCACCTTGTTGCAGACTATTTTCAATTTGAAATGTTCGAGTAGAAGTCACATTGCCATTTTTGACAATGAACTGTCTACTGGTGAGCATGTTGTAAAGTATATATATCAGTGGTTTGCTTATGCCCAGCCTGCTTAGCTTGTAGAAGAGCTGCTCTAACCATACGGTGTCGACGGCCTTCTCCAAGTCAATCAGGCAGGTACCCGTGCATTGGTTCTTGCTTTTGTTCCATTGGATATCTGATATCAGTTTATACGTGGCATGTATTGTATCACGCCCCGTTTTAAAACCGAATTGGTTATCCGGAATTATTTTATTGTCTTGTCTTCAGTCCACTTAATCAGGGCTCTATTGATCACTTTCTCGAATACATTGCTGATGTTCGGAAGGAGACTTATCGACCGGAGATTTGCCGGATTGGGGTGTGCTTACCCCTTTTGGGGATGGGTTGTATCATTGCTGTTTTCCAATGCGCTGGATAATTAATGTGCATTATTCAGCGTATTGTTAAACAAAGTGATGTAAATGTCCACCGCTTCTAGAGGGAGATGTCGAAGCACAATGTTCGACACTCCGTCGATTCCCACAGATTTCTTTGTCCTCAATGAGTCGAAGATCGCTTGGAGCTCCACCTTCGATATGTGCGGGGGATGTATGCTTTCTTCGGCGATGATATCATTTGATATGTTATCGTCATTGAACTCGGTAAAACCTATGTTCTCGGATCGCCAGTGCTCTATATCATTTCCAAAGTAGAAGTTGTGCCCACGGGCGCAATTACCCAATTCGTGGTTCGGGCAAATTGTATCATTCACCTTGCACATTTCCTGGAAAGTCGCTCCTATAGCCTCTACCTTCTCCTGCGGATCTTCGATCACAAATAAGATGTCATCCTCTACTATGTTATCTGGATCTATACCTGCTGTTACCAGTATTCGTCCATTCTTCGTCGTTCGGGGGATCTTAAGACACGGAAGGTCGTTTTGCTTGTTGCTCCGAAATATTTAATTCATTTGAAGGAACATGCTTGGGTTGTTGGTCTTTACAGCCCGAATTTCGTTATTTCAATGCAAATTTACAGAAATTCTGTAGTTTTCTTTGACTAATTTGTGGAGGTTTTTAATCAACGACTTCAGCGGCCTAACCTCCGAGTTTGTCTAGACAGAAGTCTACTTTTGTGTTGGTGTAGTGCGTCTGCGGTCTCTTCTGACAATATGTATATATTTACTGTGCCCCAATTTGTGCTTCTCGGATAGCTTTGTTTCGCTAACCATAAGCACATCAGGGGTTTGGTCTTCTAGCAACTTAAACAATACGGCTCTTCGCTCGATCCTAATCAGTGAATTCACATTCACCGCAAGGATCTTCAAGGATTGCTCCTAAATGTTTGTACCCATTACGACTGGAGGTGCGTTAGGCTCGGCAGAAGTGCGTAGATCTGGTCCACACGCTTCACCTGCTCCTGTACCCGACGTTGAAGCTGCTCCATCTGCCCTTGGATAGAGAGTAAGATAGCCAGCAAGTCTGTTTGAGCCTGCGGTACTCTAGGCGCTGGAGCCTGATGAGCGACTTTTGCTCTGTTTTGTTCCGTGTTTCCCCGGCCTGCCGCCGTTTGGGCGTAGGTGACTTGAGGAGTCACGGATTGTGTTTGAATTATAGCATTTGGACTTTTCACTTCGACCTTCTGCTGACGGACCAGATTTACTTTCTTAATATACGGGAACTTAGGGCAACCCCGATAGTTTGCGGTGTGTCACGAGTTATTGCATAAAGCGCACGAGAGCTATCTCTTATCTGCCACTCCATCCTTACCCAGAGTGCATTCTACTGCTTTGTAGTTCTTTCCACACTTAACACATCGAGGCTGCATTTCGTAGTTCGACGCGGCGTGACCGAACCTTTGACAGCGAACACATTGTAAAATGTTTTAACTCCTTCTTAATTTTTCCCATGCGACAACCAGGAAATCTAGGTCTTTAATACTCCTTAGAACATCCAGTTTGCTGTTGGGTGAGAGGTGAACTAGGAAGAACGGCAGTTTCCGCTTCTCCCTTTGGCCCTAGCTGTGGTAAATGGCTTGACCCCTACGAATTGGAGCTCGTCGCACTCCTCTTTAAGCAGAGCAAGGAGCACCTCCGGATCTATGAACGGTTCTATCCCCCTCAGCAGCATAGTTTGCAGCTTTTTCCCCTTCGGGGTGAAGGAGAAGAATTCCGTCGTCGTGTCCCTCTGTAATTCTTTAATTTTTATATATTCTTCCACTGTATTGCAGTGGATAGCATGCCTATCTTCATTTAGGCGCTTAATAACAAAATTATTAACTATGACTGACTTACATAGTTCAATGGTTTCCTTAAGCTTATTCTTATACGTATTGATTGGCAGCACCCTTATCTTAGAAGTCGTCTTCTGTTGCTGTTGCTTCTGCTGCAGTTGTTGTTTCGGTTGTTTCTGCTGCTGCTGCTGTTTCTGATGCTGCTGCGGTTGTTGTCGGTTTTTTTTTGCAGCATTTTCTGTTGCTGTTGTTTTTGCAGCCGTTGTTGTTGCTACTGTACTTGCGGCTGTATTTGGCGTTGCCGCTGGCTTTCTGACGGCTGCTCTTGTTGTTGTTGAGGGCGCTGGTGCTCTTGTTGCCGCTCCCTCTTTCTTCTGGCCATTTATTTGGCCTTTATGGCACACACTCTTTGTTCGAGCTGCCTGATCCTGTTTGACAGACTTTGTACCTCCTTGTCTTCGTCGTTCGATGTAGTGGCCTTCCCCACCGTCGGAGATATATTCATTTAATTTCATTTATTTATATAGGCACATCTTTTACAATAGACTTAAAGTCTTAAAACGCAAAAGTTACAAAAATTTAATATAGTATTATAAGTTAAACAATTCAGATGCAATTAAAAACAAAGGATAAAATTAAAGAATGAATAATTTCAAAAGAAAAATATAGAATGTAAATTTTTTATTTTTTTTTATTTCCCTTGAATATTTACAACTGTCTATAATATGTCATCTAGTAAATTGTTTTATAGAATTGGGATCTAAATATGCGTTGGACCTTTGCCCTTAAAATTACGTCATATTTGTTTTTAAAAGAAAAGAAAAGAATGTTGGGGTTTTATTCACAATTTGCATGACGTGGATTTAGATATAGTGAAATTACATAACATGTATTTACATTTAAATAATAACAAGTAACATTTTTGCATTTGTCATTTAGCGGCTTTCAAATGTGCACCATCGAATGATTCAAATCTGCATTAAAAAAAGAAAATCAACAAATACATAAAAGAATATGTATATAGTATTGGTTAAATAAACAAAAATATCTATATTTTAATCCATATATACTAATACTCCTTTTGCTCATCACTGGCTTTTTTAATATTTTTTTTTGGTTCGCCCATTTTCTTTTCACACCACCTTTGTTCACAACCGAAAATAGAGTGAATAAATTCGGAACAAGCCAGTGTACACATTTTTTTGTGTACACAGCAAAACTCACCCTTGCGGAATTGGGCCCCCGGTCGAGGTTCGGGCAAATGGTATCATTCACCTTGTACACTTCATGGAAAGTCGCTCCTATAGCCTCTACCTTCTCCTGCGGATCTTCGATCACAAAGAAGTTGTCATCCTCTACTGCGTTATGTGGATATATACCTGCTGTTATCAGTATTTGTCCATTGTTCGTCGTCCGAAATATTTTATTTATTTGCGGGAACATCCTCGGATTGTTGTATTTTACAGCCCGAATTTTGTTGTTCTAATGAAGATTTACAGAAAATCTGTAGTTTTCTTTGATTAATTTCTGGATTTTTTTAATCAACGACTTCAGCGTCCTAACCTCCGAGTTTAGTCTGTCAGTAAACTGCCTTTACAAGGTTTTTAGTATCGACAGCAGTCTACTTTTGTGTTGGTGTAGTGCGTTAATTGTTGCATTACGGAATATGTCTGTGTTGTCAGTATGTTGATACCGAGGTATCGTACTGTCCATAGTTCATTTAATTGTCTCGTTCATTTGTTTTAGGTAACAGTCAATCTCCTCGTTTGACAGACGGTGGGTAGAGCGATTTCTAGGAGAGTGCTCTTGTCAAAACTCTGGAGAAGCGAGTCCAACGCGTCCTACTATAATTGTGGGAGTATGTTTGGACAAACTCCTCCAACTCTGGAATTTCGTTGGGAATCGTAATTACGGCACTTAGTCCGCAATGGTCACTGTCATACTCAAATATTTGCAGGCAATTTATAGTTTGTCGGTCCATGTCAGTCAGTTGTAACCGTACGTCGAAAAGCATAAGATCCAGATATAAGCCGCCTCTAGGAAACGACGGACTATCTGTAGCTTTCAAATCGAGTTTATACTCGACACTGTGCTGAACCCACCAATTGAATAGTAAGTTCCCTATAGTATTAGGTGTGTTATTTCCCCAATCTTTATGTTTGGCGTTTAGATCTCCGGCCATGAGGAAATAATTCTCCTCCGAATCGAAAAAGTGCCTCGTAGTTTCAGGTGCATAGAGTGCGACCAAGTTCGTCCTCTTTCCACTACGGAGAAGGATGCACACGATGCATGCTTCCAGCTCTTGGAATCTTCGCTCTTCTCCGCTGTACATAACTTTTAAAGAGACCAGTGTAAAATATTTATTTCAACAAAATAAAGAAACCAGTGAAAACCAGTGCGGGTAAAACCGAACAAATCCGATACAACGGATTAGCACCGGCAAGCAACTACTCCAAACGGATCCTGATGCAGCTATCCAACCGGTGTTAAGCGGATACAACGGATTAGCAGCGGCAAGAAACTACTCCAAACGGATCCTGATTCAGCTATCCAACCGGTGTTAAGCGGATACAACGGAACGAATTGTGGTCTCAACAAGATCAACAGTGACCTAGCGGTTGGCAATCAGCAATTTTCCTCATCAAGGAACAAAAAATAGATCACATAACAAGGGTTGTGAATTTAACTCTGTTCCACGCCATGTCTAAAGTGGCTAAAAATGTCCAAGCGCAAGAAATAGCGCTTAAAGAAATACAAAACGCCTTTAATGACTTCCAAAAAGATATCGAGTGGCGAAAGTTAAGGGGCGCGTGAGTGCGCGGTTACAAGACTTAGAGGAAGTGTTCAAACGGACAAAAAAAGAACACCACTCGATTATTAATAGTACCGCAGATGCTCTTAAAGAAAAATATTTCGAAAATGAAACTTTTTCAGAAATAAAGATTATTTATTTCACTTTTGTTGGTCAATTGCGTGACGAATTAGACAAGTTCTTTAGAAATTTCTCGGTTAAACACAACTAAATCCTCGGTTTGTGAAATACACCTCCCTCCAATACAAATAAAGCCATTCTCTGGCAAATGCGAAGAGTGGAGTGAATTTCATAATTTATTCGAGAACATGCTACATCATAATGTTGATCTATCAGATGTTCAAAAAATACGCTATCTGAAAACATATGTGTGCGGCGAATTTGCGCGCTTAATTCAGCACCTTCCCATCGATGGCAAAAATTATATATCAGCATGGGAAATATTAAACGAAAAGGTTTGAAAACAAACGGAAGCTTTTTAACGCACAGTTAAGGCTTCTAATGGAACAAAATAAGTTTGCAATGGATCCGCTGTAGGCTTAAAAGTCTTGCACGATACAAGCATTGAATGTGTCCCATGCACTTGCGAACCTGGGGATAATAGTAGATGCATGGAACAGTCATTTACATCTTTCATTGAAGGTAGGTTCAGTTCTCTCGAAAATATTCGGGAACCAAATATTTCTCCAAAGCAGACTGTACCTATTACCTCAGTTAGGAAAACCAATACCTTTCACCTCAACTCACCACAAACGGGTAGGCAATTCCGACTTTGCTATGCTTCTCATGGTATTTGGCATTGCAAAAAGTTTCTGAACATGGACGTAAGGAATCGTACAGATGCTGTCAGAAAAAACGCAATTTGTTCTAATTCTTCAACTTGCAGCAGCAACAACAGATGCTATAAATGTGGGCATAAACACCATACATTGCTGCACATAGAGACAGAAAATGTGCAACAGCAAAATAACCACCAAAGATCTCAACCGTAATAATTCTCAGTACGACACACAGAGCCATTTAATTCAAAATCCAAACAATTTCATAACACCAGACCCTTTACAGAGTGGACGCGATGGTTCTTCCACATCAAGGGCAACTTTCAATTCGGATTTCAACCAAATGCGAACTAAGGCATTGCTGGCTGCCGCGCTGGTAAAGGTTTTTGCCTCAGTCATGTTTTTAGAGCATTAATTGATCCAGGTTCCGAGGCCACATTCATCACTGAAAGCGCAGTTCAATTACTTAAACTTAGAAAAGAAAGAATATCAGCGAACGTCACTGGGTTAGGACTAACGTCCACTGGAACTTCAAACTATCAGGTCAGTCTCACTCTTTTCTCGCTATCCAATCTGTCTTTCTCCCTGGATGTCAAGGGTTTTGTTTTCCCTCGTTTAACTTCGTTGTTGCCATCTCACCAGGTACATTAAAAGTTAAAATAAGCACTACCTATAATGTCATTGTATTAGACACGTTAGAAGACAAAATCGGTATATTAAATTAATTTTAATGAATTTGTTTTTTGTCATCATTTATATTTAAACAAGAGTAAATTAGTAATTATCAGAAGAAATATTAGAAACTCTCGTGATAAATTTAAGGAAACAACAGATAAGCCATTCGAAAATGCTAAATCCATCTTAAACTTTCTTACCATATCAGCTTGTCCTTGTGGTAAGCTAAACACCTCCGAAACATCTGCGCCGATTATTGCGGCGGGAGCTAATAGCAAAACTACGCGCTCTTCGAACGGGCTTAGCTACTTAATTGTCCTTGTCCCATTCACACCGATTCTTTGAAAGTAAGCTTTTATTAGCGCTTCTCTCTCTTTAGCATGAAGTCTAAATGTAAAGCAAAGAAAATATTTTATCACATAAACTAAACAGTTTGATTAACTTACTTTTGGTCTCACCAGTACTTGCGCCATTGGTTAACATCTTTCCACGCACCTAGTATAGCATTTAAGTTGGTTGTAAGCATTTGTCATTTAGCGGCTTTCAAATGTGCACCATCGAATGATTCAAATCTGCATTAAAAAAAGAAAATCAACAAATACATAAAAGAATATGTATATAGTATTGGTTAAATAAACAAAAATATCTATATTTTAATCCATATATACTAATACTCCTTTTGCTCATCACTGGCTTTTTTAATATTTTTTTTTGGTTCGCCCATTTTCTTTTCACACCACCTTTGTTCACAACCGAAAATAGAGTGAATAAATTCGGAACAAGCCAGTGTACACATTTTTTTGTGTACACAGCAAAACTCACCCTTGCGGAATTGGGCCCCCGGTCGAGGTTCGGGCAAATGGTATCATTCACCTTGTACACTTCATGGAAAGTCGCTCCTATAGCCTCTACCTTCTCCTGCGGATCTTCGATCACAAAGAAGTTGTCATCCTCTACTGCGTTATGTGGATATATACCTGCTGTTATCAGTATTTGTCCATTGTTCGTCGTCCGAAATATTTTATTTATTTGCGGGAACATCCTCGGATTGTTGTATTTTACAGCCCGAATTTTGTTGTTCTAATGAAGATTTACAGAAAATCTGTAGTTTTCTTTGATTAATTTCTGGATTTTTTTAATCAACGACTTCAGCGTCCTAACCTCCGAGTTTAGTCTGTCAGTAAACTGCCTTTACAAGGTTTTTAGTATCGACAGCAGTCTACTTTTGTGTTGGTGTAGTGCGTTAATTGTTGCATTACGGAATATGTCTGTGTTGTCAGTATGTTGATACCGAGGTATCGTACTGTCCATAGTTCATTTAATTGTCTCGTTCATTTGTTTTAGGTAACAGTCAATCTCCTCGTTTGACAGACGGTGGGTAGAGCGATTTCTAGGAGAGTGCTCTTGTCAAAACTCTGGAGAAGCGAGTCCAACGCGTCCTACTATAATTGTGGGAGTATGTTTGGACAAACTCCTCCAACTCTGGAATTTCGTTGGGAATCGTAATTACGGCACTTAGTCCGCAATGGTCACTGTCATACTCAAATATTTGCAGGCAATTTATAGTTTGTCGGTCCATGTCAGTCAGTTGTAACCGTACGTCGAAAAGCATAAGATCCAGATATAAGCCGCCTCTAGGAAACGACGGACTATCTGTAGCTTTCAAATCGAGTTTATACTCGACACTGTGCTGAACCCACCAATTGAATAGTAAGTTCCCTATAGTATTAGGTGTGTTATTTCCCCAATCTTTATGTTTGGCGTTTAGATCTCCGGCCATGAGGAAATAATTCTCCTCCGAATCGAAAAAGTGCCTCGTAGTTTCAGGTGCATAGAGTGCGACCAAGTTCGTCCTCTTTCCACTACGGAGAAGGATGCACACGATGCATGCTTCCAGCTCTTGGAATCTTCGCTCTTCTCCGCTGTACATAACTTTTAAAAAGACCAGTGTAAAATATTTATTTCAACAAAATAAAGAAACCAGTGAAAACCAGTGCGGGTAAAACCGAACAAATCCGATACAACGGATTAGCACCGGCAAGCAACTACTCCAAACGGATCCTGATGCAGCTATCCAACCGGTGTTAAGCGGATACAACGGATTAGCAGCGGCAAGAAACTACTCCAAACGGATCCTGATTCAGCTATCCAACCGGTGTTAAGCGGATACAACGGAACGAATTGTGGTCTCAACAAGATCAACAGTGACCTAGCGGTTGGCAATCAGCAATTTTCCTCATCAAGGAACAAAAAATAGATCACATAACAAGGGTTGTGAATTTAACTCTGTTCCACGCCATGTCTAAAGTGGCTAAAAATGTCGAAGCGCAAGAAATAGCGCTTAAAGAAATACAAAACGCCTTTAATGACTTCCCAAAAGATATCGAGTGGCGAAAGTTAAGGGGCGCGTGAGTGCGCGGTTACAAGACTTAGAGGAAGTGTTCAAACGGACAAAAAAAGAACACCACTCGATTATTAATAGTACCGCAGATGCTCTTAAAGAAAAATATTTCGAAAATGAAACTTTTTCAGAAATAAAGATTATTTATTTCACTTTTGTTGGTCAATTGCGTGACGAATTAGACAAGTTCTTTAGAAATTTCTCGGTTAAACACAACTAAATCCTCGGTTTGTGAAATACACCTCCCTCCAATACAAATAAAGCCATTCTCTGGCAAATGCGAAGAGTGGAGTGAATTTCATAATTTATTCGAGAACATGCTACATCATAATGTTGATCTATCAGATGTTCAAAAAATACGCTATCTGAAAACATATGTGTGCGGCGAATTTGCGCGCTTAATTCAGCACCTTCCCATCGATGGCAAAAATTATATATCAGCATGGGAAATATTAAACGAAAAGGTTTGAAAACAAACGGAAGCTTGTTAACGCACAGTTAAGGCTTCTAATGGAACAAAATAAGTTGCAATGGATCCGCTGTAGGCTTAAAAGTCTTGCACGATACAAGCATTGAATGTGTCCCATGCACTTGCGAACCTGGGGATAATAGTAGATGCATGGAACAGTCATTTACATCTTTCATTGAAGGTAGGTTCAGTTCTCTCGAAAATATTCGGGAACCAAATATTTCTCCAAAGCAGACTGTACCTATTACCTCAGTTAGGAAAACCAATACCTTTCACCTCAACTCACCACAAACGGGTAGGCAATTCCGACTTTGCTATGCTTCTCATGGCATTTGGCATTGCAAAAAGTTTCTAAACATGGACGTAAGGAATCGTACAGATGCTGTCAGAAAAAACGCAATTTGTTCTAATTCTTCAACTTGCAGCAGCAACAACAGATGCTATAAATGTGGGCATAAACACCATACATTGCTGCACATAGAGACAGAAAATATGCAACAGCAAAATAACCACCAAAGATCTCAACCGTAATAATTCTCAGTACGACACACAGAGCCATTTAATTCAAAATCCAAACAATTTCATAACACCAGACCCTTTACAGAGTGGACGCGATGGTTCTTCCACATCAAGGGCAACTTTCAATTCGGATTTCAACCAAATGCGAACTAAGGCATTGCTGGCTGCCGCGCTGGTAAAGGTTTTTGCCTCAGTCAAGTTTTTAGAGCATTAATTGATCCAGGTTCCGAGGCCACATTCATCACTGAAAGCGCAGTTCAATTACTTAAACTTAGAAAAGAAAGAATATCAGCGAACGTCACTGGGTTATGACTAACGTCCACTGGAACTTCAAACTATCAGGTCAGTCTCACTCTTTTCTCGCTATCCAATCTGTCTTTCTCCCTGGATGTCAAGGGTTTTGTTTTCCCTCGTTTAACTTCGTTGTTGCCATCTCACCAGGTACATTAAAAGTTAAAATAAGCACTACCTATAATGTCATTGTATTAGACACGTTAGAAGACAAAATCGGTATATTAAATTAATTTTAATGAATTTGTTTTTTGTCATCATTTATATTTAAACAAGAGTAAATTAGTAATTATCAGAAGAAATATCAGAAACTCTCGTGATAAATTTAAGGAAACAACAGATAAGCCATTCGAAAATGCTAAATCCATCTTAAACTTTCTTACCATATCAGCTTGTCCTTGTGGTAAGCTAAACACCTCCGAAACATCTGCGCCGATTATTGCGGCGGGAGCTAATAGCAAAACTACGCGCTCTTCGAACGGGCTTAGCTACTTAATTGTCCTTGTCCCATTCACACCGATTCTTTGAAAGTAAGCTTTTATTAGCGCTTCTCTCTCTTTAGCATGAAGTCTAAATGTAAAGCAAAGAAAATATTTTATCACATAAACTAAACAGTTTGATTAACTTACTTTTGGTCTCACCAGTACTTGCGCCATTGGTTAACATCTTTCCACGCACCTAGTATAGCATTTAAGTTGGTTGTAAGCATTTGTCATTTAGCGGCTTTCAAATGTGCACCATCGAATGATTCAAATCTGCATTAAAAAAAGAAAATCAACAAATACATAAAAGAATATGTATATAGTATTGGTTAAATAAACAAAAATATCTATATTTTAATCCATATATACTAATACTCCTTTTGCTCATCACTGGCTTTTTTAATATTTTTTTTTGGTTCGCCCATTTTCTTTTCACACCACCTTTGTTCACAACCGAAAATAGAGTGAATAAATTCGGAACAAGCCAGTGTACACATTTTTTTGTGTACACAGCAAAACTCACCCTTGCGGAATTGGGCCCCCGGTCGAGGTTCGGGCAAATGGTATCATTCACCTTGTACACTTCATGGAAAGTCGCTCCTATAGCCTCTACCTTCTCCTGCGGATCTTCGATCACAAAGAAGTTGTCATCCTCTACTGCGTTATGTGGATATATACCTGCTGTTATCAGTATTTGTCCATTGTTCGTCGTCCGAAATATTTTATTTATTTGCGGGAACATCCTCGGATTGTTGTATTTTACAGCCCGAATTTTGTTGTTCTAATGAAGATTTACAGAAAATCTGTAGTTTTCTTTGATTAATTTCTGGATTTTTTTAATCAACGACTTCAGCGTCCTAACCTCCGAGTTTAGTCTGTCAGTAAACTGCCTTTACAAGGTTTTTAGTATTGACAGCAGTCTACTTTTGTGTTGGTGTAGTGCGTTAATTGTTGCATTACGGAATATGTCTGTGTTGTCAGTATGTTGATACCGAGGTATCGTACTGTCCATAGTTCATTTAATTGTCTCGTTCATTTGTTTTAGGTAACAGTCAATCTCCTCGTTTGACAGACGGTGGGTAGAGCGATTTCTAGGAGAGTGCTCTTGTCAAAACTCTGGAGAAGCGAGTCCAACGCGTCCTACTATAATTGTGGGAGTATGTTTGGACAAACTCCTCCAACTCTGGAATTTCGTTGGGAATCGTAATTACGGCACTTAGTCCGCAATGGTCACTGTCATACTCAAATATTTGCAGGCAATTTATAGTTTGTCGGTCCATGTCAGTCAGTTGTAACCGTACGTCGAAAAGCATAAGATCCAGATATAAGCCGCCTCTAGGAAACGACGGACTATCTGTAGCTTTCAAATCGAGTTTATACTCGACACTGTGCTGAACCCACCAATTGAATAGTAAGTTCCCTATAGTATTAGGTGTGTTATTTCCCCAATCTTTATGTTTGGCGTTTAGATCTCCGGCCATGAGGAAATAATTCTCCTCCGAATCGAAAAAGTGCCTCGTAGTTTCAGGTGCATAGAGTGCGACCAAGTTCGTCCTCTTTCCACTACGGAGAAGGATGCACACGATGCATGCTTCCAGCTCTTGGAATCTTCGCTCTTCTCCGCTGTACATAACTTTTAAAAAGACCAGTGTAAAATATTTATTTCAACAAAATAAAGAAACCAGTGAAAACCAGTGCGGGTAAAACCGAACAAATCCGATACAACGGATTAGCACCGGCAAGCAACTACTCCAAACGGATCCTGATGCAGCTATCCAACCGGTGTTAAGCGGATACAACGGATTAGCAGCGGCAAGAAACTACTCCAAACGGATCCTGATTCAGCTATCCAACCGGTGTTAAGCGGATACAACGGAACGAATTGTGGTCTCAACAAGATCAACAGTGACCTAGCGGTTGGCAATCAGCAATTTTCCTCATCAAGGAACAAAAAATAGATCACATAACAAGGGTTGTGAATTTAACTCTGTTCCACGCCATGTCTAAAGTGGCTAAAAATGTCGAAGCGCAAGAAATAGCGCTTAAAGAAATACAAAACGACTTTAATGACTTCCCAAAAGATATCGAGTGGCGAAAGTTAAGGGGCGCGTGAGTGCGCGGTTACAAGACTTAGAGGAAGTGTTCAAACGGACAAAAAAAGAACACCACTCGATTATTAATAGTACCGCAGATGCTCTTAAAGAAAAATATTTCGAAAATGAAACTTTTTCAGAAATAAAGATTATTTATTTCACTTTTGTTGGTCAATTGCGTGACGAATTAGACAAGTTCTTTAGAAATTTCTCGGTTAAACACAACTAAATCCTCGGTTTGTGAAATACACCTCCCTCCAATACAAATAAAGCCATTCTCTGGCAAATGCGAAGAGTGGAGTGAATTTCATAATTTATTCGAGAACATGCTACATCATAATGTTGATCTATCAGATGTTCAAAAAATACGCTATCTGAAAACATATGTGTGCGGCGAATTTGCGCGCTTAATTCAGCACCTTCCCATCGATGGCAAAAATTATATATCAGCATGGGAAATATTAAACGAAAAGGTTTGAAAACAAACGGAAGCTTGTTAACGCACAGTTAAGGCTTCTAATGGAACAAAATAAGTTGCAATGGATCCGCTGTAGGCTTAAAAGTCTTGCACGATACAAGCATTGAATGTGTCCCATGCACTTGCGAACCTGGGGATAATAGTAGATGCATGGAACAGTCATTTACATCTTTCATTGAAGGTAGGTTCAGTTCTCTCGAAAATATTCGGGAACCAAATATTTCTCCAAAGCAGACTGTACCTATTACCTCAGTTAGGAAAACCAATACCTTTCACCTCAACTCACCACAAACGGGTAGGCAATTCCGACTTTGCTATGCTTCTCATGGCATTTGGCATTGCAAAAAGTTTCTAAACATGGACGTAAGGAATCGTACAGATGCTGTCAGAAAAAACGCAATTTGTTCTAATTCTTCAACTTGCAGCAGCAACAACAGATGCTATAAATGTGGGCATAAACACCATACATTGCTGCACATAGAGACAGAAAATATGCAACAGCAAAATAACCACCAAAGATCTCAACCGTAATAATTCTCAGTACGACACACAGAGCCATTTAATTCAAAATCCAAACAATTTCATAACACCAGACCCTTTACAGAGTGGACGCGATGGTTCTTCCACATCAAGGGCAACTTTCAATTCGGATTTCAACCAAATGCGAACTAAGGCATTGCTGGCTGCCGCGCTGGTAAAGGTTTTTGCCTCAGTCAAGTTTTTAGAGCATTAATTGATCCAGGTTCCGAGGCCACATTCATCACTGAAAGCGCAGTTCAATTACTTAAACTTAGAAAAGAAAGAATATCAGCGAACGTCACTGGGTTAGGACTAACGTCCACTGGAACTTCAAACTATCAGGTCAGTCTCACTCTTTTCTCGCTATCCAATCTGTCTTTCTCCCTGGATGTCAAGGGTTTTGTTTTCCCTCGTTTAACTTCGTTGTTGCCATCTCACCAGGTACATTAAAAGTTAAAATAAGCACTACCTATAATGTCATTGTATTAGACACGTTAGAAGACAAAATCGGTATATTAAATTAATTTTAATGAATTTGTTTTTTGTCATCATTTATATTTAAACAAGAGTAAATTAGTAATTATCAGAAGAAATATTAGAAACTCTCGTGATAAATTTAAGGAAACAACAGATAAGCCATTCGAAAATGCTAAATCCATCTAAAACTTTCTTACCATATCAGCTTGTCCTTGTGGTAAGCTAAACAGCTCCGAAACATCTGCGCCGATTATTGCGGCGGGAGCTAATAGCAAAACTACGCGCTCTTCGAACGGGCTTAGCTACTTAATTGTCCTTGTCCCATTCACACCGATTCTTTGAAAGTAAGCTTTTATTAGCGCTTCTCTCTCTTTAGCATGAAGTCTAAATGTAAAGCAAAGAAAATATTTTATCACATAAACTAAACAGTTTGATTAACTTACTTTTGGTCTCGCCAGTACTTGCGCCATTGGTTAACATCTTTCCACGCACCTAGTATAGCCTTTAAGTTGGTTGTAAGCATTTGTCATTTAGCGGCTTTCAAATGTGCACCATCGAATGATTCAAATCTGCATTAAAAAAAGAAAATCAACAAATACATAAAAGAATATGTATATAGTATTGGTTAAATAAACAAAAATATCTATATTTTAATCCATATATACTAATACTCCTTTTGCTCATCACTGGCTTTTTTAATATTTTTTTTAGCATAAGATCCAGATATAAGCCGCTTCTAGGAAACGACGGACTATCTGTAGCTTTCAAATCGAGTTTATACTCGACACTGTGCTGAACCCACCAATTGAATAGTAAGTTCCCTATAGTATTAGGTGTGTTATTTCCCCAATCTTTATGTTTGGCGTTTAGATCTTCGGCCATGAGGAAATAATTCTCCTCCGAATCGAAAAAGTGCCTCGTAGTTTCAGGTGCATAGAGGGCGACCAAGTTCGTCCTCTTTCCACTACGGAGAAGGATGCACACGATGCATGCTTCCAGCTCTTGGAATCTTCGCTCTTCTCCGCTATACATAACTTTACATTGCAATTGTTTGCGTATGAAGATGACCACCTGCTCCTTGTGTGGAGTTGGGTCGGTCCCTTCAGATAGTATTGTATTTACTGTGCCACAATTTATGCTTCTCGAATAGCTTTGTTTCGCTAACCATAAATTCATCAGGGGTTTGGTCTTCTAGTAACTCAAACAATACGGCTCTTCGCTCGATCCTAATCAGTGAATTCACATTCACCACAAGAATCTTCAAGCATTGCTCCTCATGTTTGTACCCATTACGACTGGAGGCCCGTTAGGCTCGGCAGAAGTGCTCTAGGCGTTGGGGCCTGAAAAGCAACCTTCGGTTTTTTCTGTTCCGCGTTTCCCCGACTTGCCACCATTTGAGCTTAAGTCACTTGGGGAGTCACATATAGTGTTTGAATTGGAGCGGATGCACGTTTCACTACGTCCTTCTGCTGACGAAACAGATTTACTTTCTTAAAATACTAGAACTTAGGACAACCCCGATAGTTTGCGGTGTGTCCTGAGTTCTTGCATAAAGCACACGAGAGCTGGCTCTTATTTGCCACTCCATTATTCCCCAGAGTGCATTCTTCTGCTTTGTGGTTCCTTCCACACTTGACAAATCGAGGTTGCATTTCGCAGTTCGACGCGGCAAGCCCGAACCTTTGGCAGCGAACACACTGTAAAATGTTTTCGTTCTTCCTTAATTTTTCCCATGCAACAACCTGGTAGTCTAGGACCCTGATACCCCTTAGACCATCCAGATTGCTATCGGGCGACAGCTGAACCAGGAAGAATGGTAGTTTCCGCTTTTCCCTTTTGGCCTTAGCTGTGGTGAATGGCTTGACCCCTACAAATTCGAGCTCGTTGCACTCTTTCTCTTTAAGCATCGCAAGGAGCGTCTCCGGATCAGTAGACGCATCTATCCCCCTCAGCAGCATTGATTGCAGCTTTTCCCCCTTCGGGTGAACTAGAAGAACTCCGTCGTCCTGTCCTTTCACAAGTCTTTAATTTTTTATTATTATTCCACTGTATTTCAGTGGATAGAATGCCTGTCTCCATTTACACGTTTAATAGAAAAATGGCTGCCTTACATAGTTCAATTGTGTTCTTCAACTCTACCTTGTAGGTATTAATTTTCGGCACCCTAGTCTTCGTAGTCGTCTTCTGTTGCTGCGGTTGCTGTTGTTTCTGCTGCTGTTGCTCTTGTTGCTGCTTTTTCTGCTGCTGCTGCGGTTGTTGCTGCTTTTTCTGCTGCTTAAGCGGGTGGTGCAGCGTTTTCTGCAGCTGTTGCTGCTGCTGCTGCTGCTTATTCTGCTGCTGTTGTTCTCGCTGCTGCTTCTGCTGCTGCATTTGTGGCTGCTTTCGTTGTTGGTGCAGCTGGCCTTCTGGCTGCTTTTGCTGTTGTTCCGAAGGCCGCTGAAGTTCTAGCTGCCGCTCCTTCTCTCTTCTTGCTATTTGTTTGGCCTTAATGGCAAGCACCCTTTGCTCTAGCTGTCTGATGTTGCTGGTCAGACTTTGGACTTCCTCCTCTTCATCATCCAATTCAGATGACGCCAGACCCGCGAAGCAATTTATATTTCAATTAGCTTAATACAAGCAGTAAAGAGGCTTATAAATTATTATTTACAATGTTTACTTAATAGCTAGTATACATAAATTTAAATCAAGACCTGAGTGAGGAAAGGGAATAAAGGGAGTTTCTAAGTGAATTTTTGCTGCACTGAAAATCAAAAAGGTTATAGCAGTCATTAGCCATGCGTAGCATTCTAGACATCGGCTCATTACACCCGTAATTAGTACGGTGAAACTTGAGGCGGAAGAGAGGTACTGACCACAGAATACGCGGATTGGTGCTGAGTGAGTTGTTTTGGAGCAGCATATTACAAGAAATGTTGCCTGCTAATAGCTGATGTACAAATAGTATATCGGCAACTTTTCCACACTTTTCAAGCATTTGCATGTTCAGCAAGTTCAAACGATGCTCGTAAGGAGGTAGGTTGAATCTGTCAGGCCACGGGAGTCCACGAAGCTCAAAAACGCTGAACCTCCGTTGGACACACTCAATTCGATACGAATGTGTATCGAGATAAGGAGACCAAACTTGGTAGGCATATTCAAGAATTGGTCTTACAAATGTGAAGTACAGAGATTTCGTGACGTAAGAATTTGAGAATTCCTTGAACCAACGTTTCACATAACCTAGCACAGAATTGCAAATGACACCCAAATCACTCAGAAAGGAGACAGTGGGATCAGGCTCATCGCAAATCACGTACGTTCTAGGAGCTGTCGGAAGACAGAAAGTTTTTATTACACCAAGTAGAAACGCTGTTCTAGTCAGATTGAAGTGCACGGGAGTCAGTGGGAGTGGAGATGTGTGCAAAAATGTTCATGTCGTCCGCATAAACTGACAGACGGGAATATTTAATAATGCCATCAACATCATTAATTGACAAATTGAAAATCAGGGGACCAAGATGGACACCAGAGGGGGCCATAAAGGGATCAGATATAAAGGATCTAAAAAGGACTTCATATTGACGTTCATGAAGGTAGGATTTGATCCACGCAATAAACCCAGACTGAAAACCGAGACTTTGAATTTCAAAAAAACAATTGCGTGCAAAATTTTATCGAAGGCTTTGCTGAAATCGGTAGCAATAACATCGACTTCCTTGCCTTCCTCCAATGTGCACAGGGTACTGGATACGAATTCGGTTAGATTTGTGGTTGTTGACCTTCCCTTTAAGAAAACGTGTTGGTGAGGGGAAAATGGAAAAACATTGCATCGTAAACAATACTTTCAAATAGCTTAGGTATGCAAGAGAGTTTAGCTATGGGGCGATAATTAGAAATTTAATTGTTCGGGCCTTTTTTATGAAGGGGGATAATAAAAGAGCTTTTCCAAATCCTAGGGTAAACGGACTGTGAAAGCGACAGATGGAACAGAGCCGTAAGGTGTTGAGCTAAAGAGTCTACACATTTTTTTAAAACTACGGCAGGTATACCATCCGGACCAGTGGAGTATTCGCATTTAAGTCTTTCGATCTTTCACGAGAGCCACTGTTATATCGATTGAAGTTAAAGAGGTTTGGGCACAATCTCTCATCTACGAGAGTAAAAATGGTCGGGCTCTGATGTGTGGTTAGAAAATTATTGACTGAAGAAATGGGCGAATAAGTTTCCTATTATTCGAGGATCGCCTGATGATGTATTGGAGAATATCAGAGTTGATGGGTAGCTGTCTGACTTTTTCTTGGTATTAATAAAGTGAAAAAATCGTTTGGTGTCAGCGATGATGTCAGATTGAATACGGTCAATATATTTGATATAAAGAAAATCACAAAGTTCGGAAAAATGCGTATGTGCAAGGGGTAATTGGAAAAGTTAAAATCAGAGCGAAATTCGAGGTAGATATGCCAAAGCTTATTTCTTCTGTTGCGAAGTGAGCGTAATTCCTTAGAATACCAAGGTGGAGATGACGAGAAACTCTTTTGGGGCATGTGTGGGATGGATTGCATAAAACAGCAGAAATTTTCAGAGTAGAACAATCCAGTCATCGATAGAAATGTGTGTACTGTTAAAAATGCTGTTGAGATTGATAACACTTAAAAGGTTACTAAGTTTTGTGTAGTCTGCCTTGCGAAAATTAAAGCTATGCGAATACTCTGACTGGACAGTATTATTATCGTTATTGTAAGATAGTGTAATTGATAGAGGAGGGTGGTAATGATCCAGTTTGGATAAAAGGTGGTTGCTTGCTGAGATCAAGTTGTCTACCAAGGTTTTTAGTAACTCCACTTAACTGATATAAGCTGGAGTCTGATAGACAGCCAATGAAAATGACTTCCTTATCTGAAGAGGGGTTAGTTGGAGCAGGCGAAGCGGGTGGACCAGACCTACGCACTTCTGCCGGGGCTAACGCACCTTCAGTCGTAATGGGTACAAACATTGAGGAGCAATCCTTGAAGATCCTTGCGGTAAATGCGAATTCACTAATTAGGATCGAGCGAAGAGCCGTATTGTTTAAGTTACTTGAAGACCAAACCCCTGATGTTCTTATGGTTGGCGAAACAAAGCTATTCTAGAAGCACAAATTGGAGCAGAGTAAATATAATATTGTCAGAAGAGACCGACCCAACTCCACACAAGGAGGAGGTGTTGCTATCTTCATACGCAAACAACTGCAATTTAAAGTTATGTTCAGCGGTGAAATGCGAAGGTTCCAGGAGCTGGAAGCGTGTATCGTGTGAATCGGTCTCCATAGTGGAAAGAGGATGTACGAGTACTTGGTCGCACTCTATGCACCTGCTTTATTTTTTTCAGAGCTCGAGACATTTTTCGATGCCTAAAACTGGAGTCGGAGGAGAAATATTTTCTCGCGGCCTTAGATCTAAACGCCAAACATAGAGATTGGGGAAATAAAATACCTAATCCTAGAGGGAAGCTACTATTCAATTGGTGGGTTCGGCACAGTGTCGAGTATAAACCCGATTTGAAAGCTACAGATAGTCCGTCGTTTACTACTGACCGACACGGACCGACAAACTTTAAACTGCTTACACACATTTGTGTATGACAGTGACCATTGCGGACTCAGTGCCGTAATAACGATTTCCAACGAAATTCCAGAGTTGGAGGTGTTTGTCCAAACGTACTCCTACAATTATAGTAGGACGCGTTGGACTCGCTTCTCCATAGTTTTGACAAGAGCACTCTCCTAGAACTCGCTCTACCCACCGTCCAATAGGAATCTGTCAAACGAGGAGATTGACTGTTACCTAAAACAAATGAACGAGACAATTAAATGAACTATGGACAGTACGATACCTCGGTATCAACATACTGACAACACAGACACATTCCGTAATGCAACAATTAACGCACTACACCAACACAAAAGTAGACTGCTGTCGATACTAAAAACCTTGTAAAGGCAGTTTACTGACAGACTAAACTCGGAGGTTAGGACGCTGAAGTCGTTGATTAAAAAAATTCAGAAATTAATCAAAGAAAACTACAGATTTTCTGTAAATCTTCATTAGAACAACAAAATTCGGGCTGTAAAATACAACAATCCGAGTATGTTCCCGCATATAAATAAAATATTTCGGACGACGAACAACAAACAAATACAAATACTGATAACAGCAGGTATATATCCACATAACGCAGTAGAGGATGACAACTCTTTGTGATCGAAGATCCGCAGGAGAAGGTAGAGGCTATAGGAGCGACTTTCCAGAAAGTGTACCAGGTGAATGATACCATTGCCCGAACCACGACCTGGAAAATCGCGTCCTTGTGCACAACTTCTACCTTCGAATTGATATAGAGCACTGGCGATCCGAGAACATAGGTTTTACCGAGTTCAATGACGATAACATGTCAAATAATATCATCGCCGATGAAAGCATATATCAGCAGTATATAAGTTAACGACAACAACATTGATATCATCAAAAATGATATTCCCACCAATTTCTGGCGACTCAGCAACTAATAACACACGAGCATCCGTTATGCTAACGTAGCGTCTGGATTCAACTGAATGCAAGCAGGTGAAAACACTCGAATGGGGTAACATGATCGATACGACGCAGTGATTGTAGGTTTCTTTAATTTAAGTTCAAAAATTGTAAGTTAGTTGTAATTTAGGATTTATAAAATAAAGAGGCTTCTCCTCGATAATAAAAATATTTTTTTAATATAAATAAACATAGTATGTTTTAATTGGCGCCCAACTAGTGTGGCTTCGCGTTTTCAACAGTTTTTAACAGTGCATAAGTCAACGTAAAATTACCTTGCCGTGTGTTAAAAAGTGTTAGAAAAAGAACTAACTGTGCCTTAGTCGACGTTAAGTACCTCGCCGCGAGTTAGTAAAATCAACGCAACAGCCAACACGAAACTGCAACCAGTGCGTATCAGGAGTCTGTAGACAAACTGAAGACCACGAAGGAGTGTGCGAACGACACCATTAGTAGCATAAAGCAAACAGGACCAATGACGTTCACACCAGCGTGGGACACAGCTATCCTGGTTTTATTAATGTAAGATTAATTTAAGAAAACATACAAAACAATATTATTATCACACAAAAAATTTAAGTGAAGTGAAACAAAGCTAGTGCAAGATTTATTTAAGAGAAATTTTAATAGAAAGTAATAATTTTAGCAAATTTAAGAAAGAAGTGAATATTTTTCTAAGAAAATTTTTAATAGAAAGTACAAATTATTTAAAAACTTAAGAAGTAAATATTTATCTGTTATAACAATGGCAAACCAAAACAATCTAATTCGTCCACCAGTCCTAAACCATAACCAACCCCTTAATCAAAATCCTGTTAATCAGAATGAACAACCTGTCGCAAGTGCTGCTCTTCAAGCCTTAATTGCAAATATGATTAATCAAACACTTCAAAGAGAGGGTAGGCAAATGGTCAACTCTATTTTAAACCCAAACGCAGATCGATTCGCAGGAATTGATCAAATTATAAACCCAGACCAACAAGACAACATAGGTGAACTAGACAAAATCCCAGATGTTGTTAGAAGCCTACGCGAATTCTCAGGGCAACCTGGCGAATTCAGTTCATGGCGTAAAAGTGTGGAAAGAATCCTAAGGATCTATGATCCTATTAGAGGATCTCCAAAATACTTCGGGATTATTAATGTAATTAGAAATAAAATAGTCGGTCACGCAGACCACATTCTAGAATCATATAATACCCCATTAAATTGGGATAATATTTCTAGGTGCTTGACACTACATTACGCGGACAAGCGCGACCTAGGTACTTTAGAATACCAGATGATATCTCTGGTACAAGGTAATTCTTCGATTCAAGAGTTTTATCAAGAGGTATACTCGCACCTCTCACTGATCTTGAATAAGATATCCTCAATGGAAGTCGGTGGTGAAGCATTCAACTTATTGCTGCACACATATAGAGAAAAAGCCCTAGACACCTTTATCAGAGGCTTAAAAGGTGACTTGCCCAGGCTTCTCGGGATACGAGAACCCGCAGATTTACCACAAGCGCTGCATTTATGCCTCAAGCTAGAAAATCAAACTTTTCGATCACAATATGCAGTGGCGACTAACAATAATGTTAGGAAAATGCATAATA
Source organism: Pocota personata (assembly GCA_963082735.1). Taxonomy (NCBI): domain Eukaryota; kingdom Metazoa; phylum Arthropoda; class Insecta; order Diptera; family Syrphidae; genus Pocota; species Pocota personata. The sequence goes on from OY720429.1 coordinate 84,975,808, forward strand.
CACCACCTCCAGTTCCACCAAGACGGCAAAATAACAATTTTTCGCAACCTCAAAATCGACAACAGTTCTATCCAGAACTAATGTATAATCCTCCAAGATGGATTTCTCCCCAATTTCAAAATTTTCAGCCCAGACCAGCACCAGTACCACAAAGGCCCCAGCGACAATTTGTGCCACAAGATCAGACCTTGCAAGAATATGTAGACTCCCTTCCCCAGGAATACATAGACTCTCTTCCCCAACAATGCGATGACCAAGCTCCAGAATATAACGACATTAATTTTTTAGATTAAACTGCTCCTCTCTTCCATATTTCGAATGTAGGACGAAGAGTGGAGAGATACTTAAATTTCTAATCGACACAGGGTCGAATAAAAATTATATTCAACCTAGCCTCGTCTCAAATCCTCTTCCAAATGAAAAAACTTTTTATGCAAATTCCGTAGGAGGGAACATTAAAGTCTCTCAACACACATTTCTGAACCTTTTTGGCCTAAATGATATCAAAATTAAATTTTTCCTACTGATAGAACTGAAATCTTTTCATGCTATCCTCGGTAATGATAGTCTAAAAGATCTTTCAGCTGTCATTCACATCAAAGATAATTACATGATTCTTAAAAATCACGTTAAAGTAAGAATCAAACAATTAGCTGCACATTCCGTTAACACCATTAACATTAGAACACATCACATGTCAAGCAAGCAGAAATCCGATATTCAATATTTAACAAATAAATTCCCTAAACTATTCGATGACCCAAATAATAAACTTTCATGTACCACTGTTGTTAAAGGAGAGATAAGAACAATGACAGATTCCCCTGTCTACTCAAAGTTTTATCCGTATCCAATGGCACTCAAAGACCTGTCTGGATTGTACCTAAAAAGGCTGATGCATCCGGCAATAAAAAATTCAGATTGGTTATAGATTATCGCAAACTAAACTCAATCACAATAGCTGACCGATATCCTATTCCCGAGATAAATGAAGTTTTGGCTAACTTGGGAAGGAATAACTGGTTCACAGTTATCGATTTAAAAAGTGGCTTCCATCAAATTCCTTTAAAGGAATCAGATATGGAAAAGACTGCTTTTTCGGTAAATTACGGTAAATATGAATTTACCCGATTACCATTTGGCTTAAAAAATGCCCCCTCAATCTTCCAGAGGGCACTAGATGATATCCTTCGCGATCACATTGGCAAAATATGCTATGTGTATATCGATGATATAATCATCTTTAGCCAAGATGAGGCCACACATCTCGAAAATATTTGCAAAGTTTTCCAAACTTTGAATAACGCTAATATGAAAGTTCAACTCGACAAGTGCGAGTTCTTTAAACAAGAAATAGAATTTCTTGGTTTCATTGTCTCTCACAAGGGCATAAAAACAAACCCCGAAAAGGTTAACGCTATTAAGAATTTCCCACCTCCTAAAACTTTGAAAGATTTAAGATCTTTCCTAGGTCTGTCAGGATATTACCGACGTTTCATTCGAGACTACGCCAAACTCGCGAAACCCCTGACATCCCTTTTAAGAGGGGAGGATGGACGTATTTCAAAAAATCTTTCAAGTAAAAAAGAAATACATCTTAACGAAAGTGCCCATGAAGCGTTCAATAAGCTTAAAAACTCTTTAGCATCGGATGATACAGTATTAAACTACCCAGATTTCAAATGTCCCTTCGAGCTTACTACGGATGCCTCGAAATACGCAATAGGCGCTGTCCTATCACAAAAGGATAAACCTATTACCTTCATATCAAGGACATTAAGTAAATCCGAAGAGAATTACGCCGCAAATGAGAAGGAGATGCTCGCCATCATATGGGCATTAAACTCCCTCAGAAACTACCTGTACGGTTCGGCAAAAGTTCTAATTTTTACAGACCACCAACCGCTCACGTATGCGCTTAGCACTAAAAATAATAACACCAAGCTGAAACGATGGAAAGCGTCATTAGAAGAGTTTAACTATGAGATTAAATATAAACCAGGTAGGACAAACGTAGTGGCAGATGCACTATCAAGGCCACCTCAAGCCAACCAAATCAATTCCCTTACATCAACAATTAATAGCGACGAAACATCATCTCATGGCCTTATCTATAGCGTTGAATCACCAATCAATTGTTTTAAAAATCAAATATTTCTTCAAGAAGGTACACCAACCAGCCAAAAATTCCAAATAATATTCCCAACTTACCATAGGCATACTGTCGTTGAATCCCTTTACGATGAAACTAAACTAATACAAATTCTAAAAAAATGTCTCAATCCATCTGTAACCAATGGAATCAAAACAGATGAACACATTATGGGTATGATTCAAAACATTTACAGAGATAATTTTAGTTCTTACAAGATCAGGTTTACACAAGCACAAGTTCAAGATGTGGAAAACGAAGAGGATCAAGAAAGCATAATTATTCAAGAACATAACCGTGCCCACCGAAACCAACGTGAAAACAGAGCTCAAATTCTAGAAAAATACTTTTTCCCAAAATTGAGCAAAAAACTGAACAAAATCACTAAACTCTGTTTAATTTGTAAACAGAATAAATACGATAGGCATCCCAATAATGTCCCTATACAATCAACTCCTATTCCGAAGTACCCCGGTGAAATTATACACATCGATGTTTTCTCCACAGAGGGAAAACTAGTTATCACTGCAATAGACAAGTTTTCCAAATATGCCATGACAAAAAGAATCGAGTCAAAAGCCGTGGAAGACATAAGGCAACCGATTAGAGACATTGTCTTTGGTTGTGGTATTCCAAAAGTAATCGTCTTTGATAACGAAAAATCTTTCAATGCAACGTCAATACTCTTTATGTTACAAAACGAATTTGGAATTCAAGTTTTCACTACACCCCCCTACACAAGCACGTCAAACGGTCAAATAGAAAGATTTCATTCAACCCTCGCTGAGATTATGCGATGTTTGAAATCCGAAAGAATTTATGAATCCTTCACGGAACTTTTAGAAGCAGCCGTTAACGCATATAACTTCTCTGTACATTCAGTCACAAAAAGAAAACCAGTCGATATATTTTTTAGCAGAAACACCGAAAGCCCAGCACAAATCGAGGAGGCACGCCAAAAAAATATTGATAAATTGAAGTCTAAACAAGAAGCTGATATAACATACCATAATAAAAAAAGAACTGACTTAAAAAACTACTCTCCTGGAGAAATCATTTACATCAAAGTAAATAAACGATTAGGCTCAAAGCTATCGGCGAGATACAAAAAGGAGAAAGTAAAGGAAAATAAGTCAACAACCGTTATAACGGAATCAGGCAGAGTTGTTCACAAATCAAAAATAATAAACTAATCCTAAAACCCACACTTACCCCTCTCCTTTCCTTTATCCACAGGTATCTAATAAAACCAACCCAAGGAAATGTTGACATTCTAGACTATTCTAATTCCCCCATCATCATCCTAGATAATGGTATGGCCAAAATCTCAGAAGGAAATTTAAAACTTATACACACCATAGAGTTAACGCCATACGAAAATTTCGTTTCGGAAGCAGATTCGATTATCCTTAAACAAGTCCCGAAAACCAATCCTTTCTTTCCCATCATTCATCACGAATTAGAACGCATTAAAGATATAATTAAAAACTTAAAAATTAGCAAAACTAAACGATCCCTAGATTTTATAGGCACGGGATGGAAGTGGATAGCGGGAACACCCGACCACGAAGATTTTAATATTCTAAGAAGTAATATAAACAATGTCATAGAAAACAATAACGAACAAGTAATAATTAATGAAGAATATAAGAAGAGAATAAATGAACTCACAAACATAACTAATGTAATAATAAATACCATAAAAAAGGACAGTACAATTGAATATCAGTCTAATGTTATATTACTATTTAAATTAAAACTCATAAAAGAAGAACTTACGAATATTGTATATGCAATCGAACTTGCTAAAGAAAATATTGTTAATTCTAATATTATGTCGAAAAATGAAATAAATATAATTATAAGTAAAATCGATAAAGAAATCTTGCCTTATACGAATTTAGAACAAGTAATCAAATTCGCTGATGTAAAAATTGCATCTAATCAGAAAGATTTATTATATATTGTTAGTATCCCAAAAACGAAAGAAGAAATCTATAGAAAACTTATTTTAATCCCAATAAAAAAAAGTAATGGTTTAGTAAACAAAATATCTTATAGAAATATATTAAGGAACGAAAAAAATACATTTGGAATGTTGAATAACTGTAAGCAAATTGAAAATATTTCCCTTTGTAAACGAACAGATTTAATAGACCTAAGTAATGATATCTGTATAATAGGCTTAGTAGAAAACAAAAATGCATCGTGTAAATCAATAAATAGTCAACATGTTCCCCACACGGAAGAAATATCACCAGGAATCATCGTCCTCAACCAGTTCAACGGAACCATAGAAGCCAATAACAAGACCCATTCACTTAACGGAAATTATGTCGTCAAATTCAACAATGACACAATATTTATCAATAATCAACGGTACGTCGCCCAGGAAATCATAAACATCCAAGCATTACCACCAACATTGCATCCAACTTCAGAAGATTTGGCAGTTGAAGAAGTACTCTCCCTAGAACTAATGAAGGAATTACATACCAGAAATACGCAGCATCTTACGAAAATAAAGACAGAAAAAGACATGCACCAGGTAATAACGTACGTGATTTTCGCAGTTGTATTCTTCATCATTATAGTAATGCAATGCAACCGGAAATTAAGAGTATCTCAAATTAACTCGATGCCAACACCACCAGCATCACCTATGATAATGATAACGAACCAAGGTGAACCTAATCACCCATCACCCCTTCAAAAATATCCCAGCCTCTTTAACATCATGTAAAAATGCGTGGACGCATTATCTTAAGAAGGGAGGAGTTAACGACAACAACATTGATATCATCAAAAATGATATTCCCACCAATTTCTGGCGACTCAGCAACTAATAACACACGAGCATCCGTTATGCTAACGTAGCGTCTGGATTCAACTGAATGCAAGCAGGTGAACACACTCGAATGGGGTAACATGATCGATACGACGCAGTGATTGTAGGTTTCTTTAATTTAAGTTCAAAAATTGTAAGTTAGTTGTAATTTAGGATTTATAAAATAAAGAGGCTTCTCCTCGATAATAAAAATATTTTTTTAATATAAATAAACATAGTATGTTTTAATTTATATAGGAGGTGGAGCTCCAAGCGATCTTCGAATTATTGAGGAGAAAGAAATCTGTGGGAATCGACGGAGTGTCATTGTGCTTCGTCATCTCCCCCTAGAAGCGGTGGACATTTACACCACTTTGTTTAACAATGCTCTGAATAATACACATTATCCAGTGCATTGGAAAACAGCAGTGATACAACCCATCCCCAAAAGGGGTAACGACACCTCCAAACCGGTAAATCTCCGGTCTATAAATCTCCTGCCGAACATCATCAAGGCATTCGAGAAAGTGATCAATAATATAATTCCGGATGACCAATTCGGTCTAAAGGCGGGGCATGATGCAATACTTGCGTCTAACCTGGTATCGGGTATCCAATGGAACAAAAGCAAGAACCAATGCACTTGTTCTGCCTGATTGACTTAGAGAAGGCCTTCGACACCGTATTGCTAGAGGGACTCTTCTACAAGTTGAGCAGGCTGGGCAAAAGCAAACCACTGCTGTAAATACTTCATAACATGCTCACCAGTAGACAGTTTTTGTCAAAAATGGCAATGTGACTGTTGGTTCCCAACAAATACAGATCACAACATCACTATGTTTCAACTCAGAGTTTATCTTAATGCACTAAACAAAATGATTTGAGCTATTATTTGAATTATTAACACACGAACCGAGCACATTTAACACTTCAGAAATGATGCAAAGTGTTTTAGCACATTGAATTAAATATCGAGATAGGGAAGATATGTGGTTGCAATTGCAACGTCCATATCATCGATATCTAATAACATCGCACATATAAACACAATATGAAAAAAAAAATATCACTTTTTGTCACCAAATTTATAATTTGCACACAAAATCACAAACAAGCACCGCGCCATTAAATGTCGAAAACTGAGCTGTTAAATTTGCAAGGCTAGATCGTTCACATATATTGTGTCTTTCTAACAGTAACCAGACTCATAAGAATTAGCTAGTTAAACACTCTAGCTAATTAGAATGAAACTTATGCTAAAACCTTATTAATATCCGACTTGAAGAAAGATAAATCATGCATGTAAAACTCTAAGAAATTAAGACATGCATCTCTCTCTAACCTCATACTAGTTATAGGGGGCTTTAATATGTAAATGTAGTAAAGGAGAAATATTTCACTCATTTAAAGGAGAAAATTTCATTATATGATTATGTAAAATGGTCACCAACCCCATATAGAATGTAAAGCTTAACAGCTGTTAGACACCGAGGCTACATTGTAATATGACAAAGATTTTCGGCACTCATCTACAGTCAAGTGAAAAGGAATGTACATTAAAATTATAACGTGGTAAAAGATTGAGTTTCTCTTTTCAAATTTTGATTTGCATCAAGATAGTTAGTGCCATTCTCATAATAAATAATTTTCGGCTTCACCTTAACCCGAAACATGGTCCTTCGAGCGTTTTAAAAAAGACCAGTGTAAAATAATATTTATTTCAACAAAATAAAGAAACCAGTGAAAACCAGTGCGGGTAAAACCGAACAAATCCGATACAACGGATTAGCACCGGCAAGCAACTACTCCAAACGGATCCTGATGCAGCTATCCAACCGGTGTTAAGCGGATACAACGGATTAGCAGCGGCAAGAAACTACTCCAAACGGATCCTGATTCAGCTATCCAACCGGTGTTAAGCGGATACAACGGAACGAATTGTGGTCTCAACAAGATCAACAGTGACCTAGCGGTTGGCAATCAGCAATTTTCCTCATCAAGGAACAAAAAATAGATCACATAACAAGGGTTGTGAATTTAACTCTGTTCCACGCCATGTCTAAAGTGGCTAAAAATGTCGAAGCGCAAGAAATAGCGCTTAAAGAAATACAAAACGACTTTAATGACTTCCCAAAAGATATCGCGTCGCGAAAGTTAAGGGGCGCGTGAGTGCGCGGTTACAAGACTTAGAGGAAGTGTTCAAACGGACAAAAAAAGAACACCACTCGATTATTAATAGTACCGCAGATGCTCTTAAAGAAAAATATTTCGAAAATGAAACTTTTTCAGAAATAAAGATTATTTATTTCACTTTTGTTGGTCAATTGCGTGACGAATTAGACAAGTTCTTTAGAAATTTCTCGGTTAAACACAACTAAATCCTCGGTTTGTGAAATACACCTCCCTCCAATACAAATAAAGCCATTCTCTGGCAAATGCGAAGAGTGGAGTGAATTTCATAATTTATTCGAGAACATGCTACATCATAATGTTGATCTATCAGATGTTCAAAAAATACGCTATCTGAAAACATATGTGTGCGGCGAATTTGCGCGCTTAATTCAGCACCTTCCCATCGATGGCAAAAATTATATATCAGCATGGGAAATATTAAACGAAAAGGTTTGAAAACAAACGGAAGCTTGTTAACGCACAGTTAAGGCTTCTAATGGAACAAAATAAGTTGCAATGGATCCGCTGTAGGCTTAAAAGTCTTGCACGATACAAGCATTGAATGTGTCCCATGCACTTGCGAACCTGGGGATAATAGTAGATGCATGGAACAGTCATTTACATCTTTCATTGAAGGTAGGTTCAGTTCTCTCGAAAATATTCGGGAACCAAATATTTCTCCAAAGCAGACTGTACCTATTACCTCAGTTAGGAAAACCAATACCTTTCACCTCAACTCACCACAAACGGGTAGGCAATTCCGACTTTGCTATGCTTCTCATGGCATTTGGCATTGCAAAAAGTTTCTAAACATGGACGTAAGGAATCGTACAGATGCTGTCAGAAAAAACGCAATTTGTTCTAATTCTTCAACTTGCAGCAGCAACAACAGATGCTATAAATGTGGGCATAAACACCATACATTGCTGCACATAGAGACAGAAAATGTGCAACAGCAAAATAACCACCAAAGATCTCAACCGTAATAATTCTCAGTACGACACACAGAGCCATTTAATTCAAAATCCAAACAATTTCATAACACCAGACCCTTTACAGAGTGGACGCGATGGTTCTTCCACATCAAGGGCAACTTTCAATTCGGATTTCAACCAAATGCGAACTAAGGCATTGCTGGCTGCCGCGCTGGTAAAGGTTTTTGCCTCAGTCATGTTTTTAGAGCATTAATTGATCCAGGTTCCGAGGCCACATTCATCACTGAAAGCGCAGTTCAATTACTTAAACTTAGAAAAGAAAGAATATCAGCGAACGTCACTGGGTTAGGACTAACGTCCACTGGAACTTCAAACTATCAGGTCAGTCTCACTCTTTTCTCGCTATCCAATCTGTCTTTCTCCCTGGATGTCAAGGGTTTTGTTTTCCCTCGTTTAACTTCGTTGTTGCCATCTCACCAGGTACAATGGGAAAATTGGAATCATTTGTTGAAACTTTCATTAGCAGATCCATCATATAATATCCCAAGAAAAATCGATATATTATTATGTGCTGATGTTAATGCATCCATTATCCTGGAAGGGTTGGTAATGAGTCAAAGGGGTTCCCCGGTTGCGCAACAGACTGAGCTGGGGTGGATTCTCACAGGAAGCACCAGCTTGACTTCACAACGAAACAGTCTCACGGTGCAAAACCACCATAACTCCTTAGATGATCAACTAAGGCAATTCTGGGAGTTAGAAGAAGATTTTGTTGACAGGAAGCTGACGGCAAAGGAGGAGAGATTTCAACAATATTTCAGAGAAAACGTTAGAAGACGAAGTGATGGCAGATACGAGGTTCGGCTCCCTTTCAAAGAAAATATGCGTCCATGCTTAGGTAAATCTAAAAGAGCTGCCATGGCAAGACTATATTAAATTGAGAAGCATTTGGCTACCGATGTTAAGTTCCGGGAAAACTACAAAACCTGTCTGGAGGAGTACGGTACCTTAGGGCACATGAGAGCGGTATCATTCGTTGAGGAACGCATGATTCGGAGAGAACTACTTCCTGCCGCACGACGCGGTACTTAAGGAGTCGAGCACCACTAAAAAACTTCACGTGGTTTTCGATGCTTCGTGCAAGACCTCTAATGGGAAGTCTTTAAACGCATTCTTTAAGGCATTCTCGGCAGAAATCACGATGATGTACAGATAAATATGGATGGCAGAAGGGGATACGTCGTATCAACTAATCCTGTGGAGATCCAAAAGGGAAGATCATGTTAAAACATACGCACTCAACACAGTGACGTTCGGTACCGCATCAGCGCCGTATTTAGCAGTGCGGGCCTTGCACCAGCTTGCTTCTGATGTGGAAAAGACCTACCCACAGGTTTCAAAGGTACTTACCGAAGGTTTTTACGTAGACGATCTGATATATGGATCAGACAACGAAGAAGATGCAATCAACCTGCAAAGAGACGTTGTAGCCGTATTACAGTCGGCTGGATTTCCGCTGCGCAAATAGGCGAGCAATTCGCCGAAGGTTCTGGAGCAAGTTCCTGAAAATCAAAGAGAAGTAAATCTTCCTTTAAATTTCGATTCGCAAGATGTCATCAAAATTTTGGGTATACAATGGCACCCAGCGAATGATATCTTCAAATTCAGGATCAACTTACCTGAAGTGGATAGATACACAAAACGATCCGTGATACAAGATATCGCTCGCCTCTTTGATCCTCTTGGATGGATAGCCCCGTGTATTGTCAAGGCCAAGTTGGTACTGCAAACACTTTGACGCAACAATCTTTCTTGGGATACACCAATACCCCAAGAAATTGAAAGGCTTTGGGTCGATTTACGAGATGGATTAAAAGGGTTGCAAGAGATACATATCCACATAAAATTTAAAGATCCATGCAATTTGATAACGCGGAAAGTTTTCATGGTCTGACTCTACGGTATGGATAAAGGGAGACCCAGCGATACGTACTACATTCGTTACAAATAGAGTTGCCGAGATTCAAACTCTAACGAGTCCCAATGTTTAGCGACATTTAGGCACCAAATACAACCCAGCAGATAGGGATCGCGGGGATTGTCACCAGAAGATCTGAAGAGTAACAAGATGTGGCGGAGCGGGCCCTCATTTCTCTGAAATTTTTCACTAAACACCAATCCAGCTGACATCCTAATCTATACTGGATGAGGAAACCAGAAAGGTAAATAGAAATGATCAAATTAAATTAGATTTCTTTAAAAATGCAATCAAAACCATACGAGTACATACCAATTTCGCTCAGATTATTTCTCACTGCGTTGTCATCAACAGTGTATTTGTTGAGAAATTTTCAACACTTAAGCGTCTTATCCGCATCGTAGCAATATGGCGAAGGTACTTTTACAACGTGCGCGCGGGGGAAAGGATGCCTTGGGATAAGCATCCACTCACAGCCGAAGAGCTGATTAAAAACATCCAAAAGGAACTGTTTGGTGAACACATGAAAGCGCTGAAGGAGAAAAAACCTATTCCTAGGGGGAGTGTGATTCTCAGTCTGAATCCCTTCGTCGACTCGGATGAACTATTAAGGATAGGAGGCCGGTTAGCGAACTCAGCGCTACCATTTAATCAGCAACATCCCATCATTTTAAAAGGTTCACATTACTTTACAAGGTTGATTGTTAGTGAGCCTCAACGTGTTAGTGAGCCTCAACGTGCCTCAACGTACACTCCATGGCGGGCAGCTAATGATGATGGCTGAAATAAGAAATATGTACTGGATAATGAACCTAAAGAGACTAGTAAAGTCAACGATTCACAAATGCGTTCGATGCCATCGCTACAACGTAAAAATGCAGATGCAGTAAATGGGCAACCTTCCTACAGGGCGAGTCATTGCTTCCAGGCCATTTACAAACACTGACGTAGATTATACTGGACCTGTAGAGGTAAAAATGTGGAAACGTAGTTCCAACCAGTTTTAAAGGGGTATATAGCTGTGTTTGTATGTCTATCAACAAAGGCGATTCACATCGAACTAGCAAGTGACCTCAGCGCAGCAGCATTCATTGTAGCGTACAGGAGATTTGTGTCCAGACGTGGCACTTGTGCCAATATGTATAGTGACTGTGGCACAAACTTTAAGGGGGCGAACAACGAGCTGAGGAAGGACAGCAAGTTCATATCAGCGGAATGGTCAGCAGAAGTTGCCCAGAGTCTTGCTTCCCAAAATGCAATGTGGCAATTTAACCCACCATCATAACCACACTTTGGCGGTCTTTGGGAAGCAGGGTCAAATCTATCCAGCACCACCTGAAGAGAACCATTAGCGCCTCTAGACTGACATTCGAGGAATATGCAACACATCTCGCGCAACTCGAAGCATGCTTGAATTCAAGGCCGTTGTGTCCCATGACAGCTGATCCCGACGATTTGACAGTGTCAACGCCTGGGCACTTTCTCGTAGGAGCCCCACTTACCACTCTTCCAGACAGAAACTTGAACGAAAGAAACATCAACAACCTAGAGAGATGGAAACTGACGCAAGACTTTTGGAAGAAGTGGATTGCAACTTATCTTCATTTACTCCAACAGCACCTAAAATGGCGTCGACAACAGTCAAACATAAAGATTGGAGATATTGTAGTGGTGAAGGAGGACAACCTTCCTCCATCATTATGGGTACTTGCTCGAGTGCAAGACTTACACGCCGGTTCGGATGGTCTAACGCGCTTTGTGACTATTAAGACTGGTACGACGATCCTAAAACGCCCGATCGCGAAACTATCCCCCGTACCAATCTCGAATTATTCCCACAATTGGTAAAAAAAAAAAAAAATTTTAACTATAAACTATGAATTAAAATTAAAATAATGAACTATATTAACCCTTATGAACTTTTATTTATAATACAACCAATAGTTAACCCAAATGAACTCATAGTCATAATACAAACATTAACTGAAATATAAAATTTAAAGCAAATCATTAAACCAAACTCACCTGAAGCATATCCTCACCATAGATGATCCTCAAATCTTGCAGTTTCATAACATTATGCTCCTTTCATGTTAACACAATCTAATGCTTGTTTTTTTTCGTTACATGCACGAGCGAATAAAACTCCATTCAAAAGCAGATAGAAACAAATTACAGCGAAAGATGACAACAAGAAACACTGCTGCACCAGATTCAAAATACAAGAAGGCACTGCAAACAAATATGCACATCACAACTTCCATCTCAGATGCGGGGAGCATGTTGGTTCCCAACAAATGCAGATCACAACATCACTATGTTTCAACACAGAGTTTATCTTAATGCACCGAACAAAATGATTTGAGCTATTATTTGAATTATTAACACACGAACCGGGCACATTTGACACATCAGAAATGATGCAAAGTGTTTAAATATCGAGATAGGAAAGATATATGTATAGTTGCAGATGTAACCTCTATATTGTAATATGCGAGCTACGGCTCGAGTAGATAAAACGTTATTCTGTGAGATTATTTCTTTATTTTCTAGTCTATAGAACAATTCAAGTTCACACTATACTATTCTTCGCAAATTCTTTCCTTACAAGCTCTCTTTCTTCTCAAATCACTTTATCTCCTTTCAATTACTTAATTCACAAATCCAAACTAATTACTTCTTCTTGTTAACTCTCAACTTTCAATTTATCACAAAATTACAACTTCGTCGTTTATCACTTTTCCAATCTCTTCGTGCGGTTCGAAAACCAACTGCCTTGCCTCGATCGCCATCTGTCCTTATATAGTCGCATTTCTGATAGCCAGAAACTTCTAGCAAATTCTTCGACCACTGGAACAAGAAAATTCTGATGTAATAATTCCAAGATCACAGCTGCAGCCAATAATCTCTTGCGGTTATAATTCTCTTTGCGGTTATAATTCTCTTTGCGGTTATAATTCTCTCTTAATTCTGCGAAGTCGTATCCGTCTCTTACTGTGGACACGAACCTCGAATGAAAAGACACTTCGGAATGTGTTGCCTATTTGAGGCGTAGTTATTATGCTACACTATTGTTGCATACTTTTGGAGCGTAGTTATTATGCTACAATATCATCGATATCTAATAACAATGCACATATATATAAACACAATATATAAAAAAATATATAAAAGAAAAAAATCACTTTTTGTCACCACATTTATATTAATATAATAATTTGCACAAAATATCACAAACTACCGCACTATTAAACATCGAAAACTGAAATGTCTCTTTCAAATGTGCAAGGCTGTCTCTTTCTAACAGTAACCAGACTCATAAGAATCAGCTAGTTAGACACTCTAGCTAATTAGAGTGAAATTTATGCTAAAACCTCATTAATGGCCTACTTGAAGAAAGAGAAATCATGCATGTAAAGCTCTAAGAAATTAAGACATGCATCTCTCTCTAACCCCATACTTGTCATAGGGGGCTTTGATATGTAAATTTAGTAAAAGAGAAATATTTCACTCATTTAAAGGAGACAATTTGATTATATCAGTGACGTCTGAGCTTTTGCCCGCGCTTGTCATTACTAACCGGCCAATTTTGTGAAACACATAAAAGAAAAATTTTAAATTCCGAAACGCTTTAGATCACCGAAATCCGAGGGCACTTCTAATCCCTCGGAAAAAAAAACCTCGAAGTATGAGCGATAATTCGGGAAAAAGGGGCTCGAGGCATAATTACTGGAGTCCCTTGCAGTGTTTACCTAATGATGAAATGGACGACGTAATAATCTCGCCGGCTGTAACCAAAAAAGAGCATATTCCTCCAATTAAACTATTACAAAAAACGAGTGAATTTGTACACAATTTGATGAATTCGTTAAACATTACCACATATTCAATGAAAAAAATTTTAATCGACATAAAAATTCTTTGTGAAACTGTGGAATCATATAACTCGGTTGTTCATACTCTTAGAGTAAAAAACTGTCAATTTTTCACACACCACGGAAAATAGGAAAAAGCATTTAAAGTTGTGTTGTTCGGATTTGATAATATGGAAGTGGATTTGCTTAAAAGCGGATTAATTGAACGCGGCCTAAAGTGCACCGAAATCAAACAAATTATTGCAACAATAATGCAAATATTAAATGTTCAAATTGCAACGGTGATCATAAAGCAAGTGATACATCTTGCCTAAGTAGAGCTAAATACTTAGAGCTTAAAAGCAACATGTTCAACCGAAGAAATGAATCTCGCTCGCGCTTAAAAAAACTTTTTCCCACGTGAAAGCTCCCACTGCTACACCAGTGCATAATGTGAAGAATTAAATGTGTTAGTTATGGAAATGATAACTAAGTTAGCTTCTTGTAAGACAAAATTTGAACAATTTAATGCCATCGCACAATTAGCTACTAAGTTTTTGTACTCCAATGTCTAGTAATATAATAGATAATAACTTAAACATTGTTACATGGAATGACAGAGGTATTTTTAGTAAGCATGTTGAATTTATAAACTTTTTAAATACTAATAGAATAGATATTGCGCTAATAACTGAAACTTGGTTAACATCTGGAATTAATATTTCAACTTCTGCTCTTAAATGCTATCGGATAGATAGAAGTAATAGAAGAGGTGGAGGCGTGGCAATTCTAATAAGGAGATCGATTCAACATGAGCTTTTGCCAAGCATGCAAACTAAGTTTGTGGAAAATATAGGTATTGATATAAAGCTGCAAAACGGGCAGGCAATCAAAATTTGTTGTGTATACTTTCCTGGCAAGGTATCTACAACTGCAAACCAATCAATACTCAGGTCAGATCTGAGGAAACTTTTTACTATGAAACTTTTTACTTTTTTAATTGGCGGTGATCTGAATTGTAGGCATAGATTTTGGGATTGCATAATAGCAAATTCTTGGGGCAACGTTTTATCTAGCCTGTCTGCAATGTTGCCAATTTGTGTTTTATTTCCGCCTAGTCCTACGTATTATCCATCTGGTTCTCGTGGTCGTCCATCTGTTCTTGACCTGTTTATAACTAATATCTCTAGACAAATTTCTCAATTTGTTTCGATTCATGATCTGTCATCAGATCACAATCCAGTTATTTGTCGAATCCCTAGATCTGGTGGAAAAAAAAGTGCAATATTTTTTAGATATAAAAACGCAGATTGGTCAGTTTTTCGGCCCGAACTGAAAACAAAACTTCAAAATTTACCAACTACGTTAGAATGTATATCCACAAAAGAAGACGTTGAGTATGTTTTCTGAATATGTATTAAACTCTGCGAACTTCAGTATTCCAAAAAAAGAAAGAAAACATAATTGTATAAAACTTCCAGATCACGTCATTGAGCTTATTAAACTAAGAAATGAACACAGAAGAAACTGGCAAAGGTATAGGCACACGATTTCTCAAACTATGGTTAAATATTTTAAAAAGTTAATCTCGAGTTTAATACAAAATAAACGTGTGTGGAATACTAAGTTAAATTCCCTTGACAAAGCTTCCAAACCTTTTTGGAAAATTGTCATGATTGTTAAAAACAAAAATAAACAAATTCCAGTTCTTAAAGATAATTGTAATACTTACTACATGGACAGAGCTAACATACTCAGTCAAACTTTTGCTAAAAATCATATTGTTTCCGATAGCTTAGGGGATGTGGATACAATTAAAGTAGTAAGCGATTCTTTAGAGGCATATAATCTTATCGATGCTGAAACTCCAGCAAATGCGTTCCTTAATGAGAACGAAATTAAGTACTACATAAAAAACTTATTAACTAGGAAAACTGGCCTGGACAATATCAAAAATACCTATCTGAAACATCTACCTAAGATTGGAATTAAATATTTGACATTTATATTAAACGCATGCCTCAAAATTCAATACGTTCCAACTGTCTAGAAAAAAGTAGTTCCAATTCCGAAAGCAGGAAAACCAACCGAAAGCTCGGAAAGGTACAGACCAATTTGCTTGCTAAGCAGCCTGAGTAAGATTTTCGAAAAAGTTCTCAAGGACAAGCTGCTAAGTATAATCGATGTGCACAAAATAATTCCCAACGAACAATTCGGGTTTAGACGCTTTCACAGTACCAGTCATCAAGTACTTCGAATCACCAATCTCATCAGAAAAAATCGATGTGAAAGAAAGTCGAAGGGCATGTTACTCCTCGACATAGAGAAAGCATTTGACTCCGTCTGGCACAATGGACTTATGTATATTCAAAATGCCTAATCTCAATTTTCCCCCTTTTTTTGTGCTAAGTTATTCAAAGCTTCTTGTCAAACCGTAATTTTAAAGTGTTTGTGAATAATAGCTCGTCTAATTTGTTAGATGTGCCTGCTGGCGTCCCCCAAGGCTCTGTCCGAGGACCACTTCTATATAATTTGTATATATCCGACTTTCCAGATCTACCAGGATGTGAATTTGCGACATATGCTGACGTCTGTGCCACAAAATATTAAAAAGAAAAAGTCTTTGGCAAGTACAAGTGTCCGCACACCAAAAGACATGCAAAAATGATCACGTCACTATAAGAAAAATTCACCGAACAGGAATTGATAACCGTGCGCCTGAGCAGCTGTGCATGGAAAAAACGCTAAACAACTATTTTAAAAGGAAAACCACCGATTTTATCAACGTTATAAAATAGAGTAATTATTTAGTGTTAAACGTTCTTCTAATATACAAATTATCAATTTTAGTATATACATATATGACTTGATTGTATTTATTTTGACATTTGTTGTGGGGGCGTTGATGATGGGAAGGTATTATTAACACGTTGAGCTTTCGTGTTTGATGACGTCATTCTGCTCGAAACAGCTGATGACACAGCGATACTTTCGTCGCATAAGTTCGGTCTTAACATTAAGTCGAATCTTAAAAATGCGGCGGAAGTATTTAGTGATTATTGCAAAAAATGGAAAATCAAATTGAATGTGGGAAAAATTCAAGCTATCTTGAATTCACAGTTAGATACCTGGGTGTACCACAGTTAGATACCTGGGTATACATCTTGAAAAAAGGCTGACATTTCAAGAATATAACCAAAACTCTACACAAAATTAGCATTGCTATAACAATGTGCTAAGTGTCATATCAAAAAGTTACAGATTCAACAAAATAAACTGTTAAAAATGATGCTTAACTTACCTTGGCACTATTCCACTTCTGAATTGCATCGACAAGCTGGTGTTGAATTGGTCTCTGACAGAATAGAAAGGCTAACTAACTCTTTCCTTTTAAGATGTAGCATACCTGAAAATCCCCCCGTCAACGAGTTAAATGTCACTTAGCTTAAGTTGAAATACTAATTCCACACAAACGAAATCGTTCTTAGTAAATCGTTATTTGTTTATTTATCTATGTAATTATTTATTTATTTATTTATTTATATATAAGTTATCACCATCGAATATCCACCTGTAAATATAAAAATTGCAAGCGAAGCAGACGCGCATCCGCTTGCAAGTTCATACATGTCAACCATACTGGACACCTGATCCGACACACGCGCATCCGATTTGCACCTTGGCAAATACCTTCTCATCGCTACACCAGATCCGGCAAATGGAAGTATATGGGAGCTGCATGGGAACTGTAAATGTGAGAATACCCAGCAAGTGCATAGCACCAGACGCATCGGACGTGCTAGAGCTTGTGTGGGAACCAAGGCCAAGGCAAACTTAGATTTTAGGTTTTTCATAATGTTGTAGCTAGAGTTAAGCTGGACGCAGTCGTGATCGGACGACATTGCTAATATACCTAATATTATAACGTGATTCCGCTTTTGTATTTTTAAGAACGAACAAGTTGGGCCAACCATAGGTTGGCGTTCGATATTTTTTTAGAGTTATTCCGAAGGATAACTTTTACTGGCGCCCGAGCAGGGACCCTGACAAAAAGGATTAAGAAAAGTCAGTGTCCAAGAGAAAAGAACAATAGTGCACAAAAATATATTTAAAGAAAGTGAACGAGAAAGTGGAACTTAGTGTTGGAAGCAAATTCCATGAATTAAAAGAAGAAACGAAATAAGTGGATAGTGCACAAAAAATATATAAGAAAGTAAAATATATAAAGTGTTAAAAGCAAATACTATGTGCTGAAAAAACGAACGAAAAAGTGGAACTTATTGTGGAAACAATTCTATGAATTAAAAGAAGAGACGAAATAAGTGGAAATTACTGTCAAAAGTAGATGCGATAACGACCAAGTTTAAGAGGAAAAACGATATATAATTCTAAGGAGGTACAAGGAAGCAAACGACTATCGTGGAACAAGATGAACAAGTGGCTGTTACTTACACAGTAAGATTATTATTAAGTAATTCGAATTGAAATCTAATTAAGATTTAATTTAACATTATATAAAGGGAGACAATCCCAATTTAATATTTCAATACATATATCTACATACATAATTTTCCTTCACTAAGGATACAATAAAAGGAATAAGAATTTTAAAGAAATAGTACAAAGGAAATAACATATTTTGCAATCAAAAAAGAAGAAGGGATACATTTTAAAAGGGAAAAACTATATTAAATCGTCGGTACCACTTTTAGCAGATATGGACGCGATCCAAAATTCGGTGACCCAGTTAACTGGAGCCGTAAACTCCGTTCTGGAACAATTGAGGGGGTTCGAGTCCCGAATTGCTCGTATTGAGCAGGGGGATTCTAGGCAAGAAATACAAAATTTAATAGGGCAACTTAACTCTATCGAAAACAGGATAGCAAGTGTGGAAGGTATAGGTTTAGGGGGACTAGCGGCCCAGCGACCCGATATACGGGAACCATTACGAGGTCCGAATGACGAGGCCGAGCTAAGAGAAATTTCAAAACTGCCTGACTCCGTAAAGGAGCTTCAAATTTTCGAAGGCAACCCAGTCCACTATGTATCCTGGGTACATAGTGTGGAAACGGTCCTCAAGGACTACGAAATTGTTCGAAGCAAGCCTATTTATAGGACTATCCTTCAACACATAAGACAGAAAATCAGGGGAAAAGCTGACTCCGCCCTCGTGTCCTACAACGTGTTTGATGACGAGTGGGTAGAAATTAAAAGGGTCCTCTCTCTGCATTACGCAGACAAAAGGGACATAAGGACCCTCGAACACCAGTTAAACCAGCTGAAGCAGGGTGGCTCTCGAGTCGACGACTTCTACGCCACCGTTAATCATCAATTTTCTCTTGTTTTAAACAAGATTCGGTCAGAAACACACTCTACCGAGACCATGAATGCCTTGGTGGAAGCCTATCGCAATCGTGCCTTAGACGTCTTTGTGCGAGGGTTGAGTGGGGATCTTTTGAGGCTTCTCATGATTCAGAAACCCAAAACGCTCCCCGAGGCCTATTCTGCTTGCCTCGAAATGCAGAACCTCAACTTCAGGAGTAATTCGGTGCACGTAGAGGCACAAAATATTATAACATCGCCTGTGCATTACAACTTTAAAAGTGAAAGGGGTCCTCCCTTGCCTGGAAGAAATCCAAATAGGTTTCCTAACAATGGTTTCGGACAGCGTCAATATACCTCTTGGAATACGGGTTTCCACAATAGACAACCTACATCGCCAAGACCAATGGGCCCGAAGCCTCCAATCAAGATGGAAGTGGAAACTTCCGTCCAAACCAAGAATATTAACTACATGAATCGACCCAACAATCGATTCAAACGGGAAGCCAACTCGGATAATTATTATCCCAGAAAGCACCAGCGACTCAACCATATGGTTGCGGGCACCTCCGATACCATTGAAGAGGCAAGTACCTCTAATTCGGTAGAATCCCAGAACGAGGAGAATTTTATGGCAGGTGCCTCATTTCCAGCGTACCATACCTAGAATATGTTACGCGTGACGGGAGAATCCTAGATTTTCTCGTAGATACTGGTGCGAACAAAAATTTTATTAAGGCAAACCTAGCACCAAAATCCTACCCTGTTCAGATCCCTTTCTATATTAATAGTCCTGCTGGAAAAATCCTAGTAAGGAACAAAATTTGCGGCAAATTCTTTTCTTTCGTAGGCTGCAATTTAGACGTAACCTTTTTTATTCTCCCAAGTCTCGAGTCATTTGATGGAATAATCGGGGACGATACCCTGAAGGAACTAAAAGCCATTATTGACCGAGAAAGGAACGAACTAATTATTAAGTCAGGCATAAGAATTCCCCTAAAGAACAAGCCCTCGGATGTGGTGAACAACCTGATTATACTCAACAAAAATGTCTCTGAATCCTCTAGAATCAAGCTCGAATCACTCTGCAATAAATTCAGTAGTTTGTTCGGTCCGGTCAACAACGAAAAGGTGAAAACCAATGTAAGAGCTGGGATACGAACAACCACGGATGAACCAATATATACGAAGAGCTATCCGTACCCAGCCTGCATGCGAGAGGAGGTTGAGAGGCAGGTAAATGAATTGTTGGAAGAAAACATCATTCGACCGTCAAACAGCCCATATAATTCACCTATATGGGTTGTGCCAAAAAAACCTAAGCCTAACGGGGAAAAGCAGTACAGGATGGTGATAGACTATAAACGTCTTAATTCCGTAACTATCTCTAATACTTACCCCATCCCTGACATAAACAACACTCTCGCAAGCCTTGGTGATGCGAAATTCTTCACCACTTTAGATCTAACATCGGGTTTCCACCAAATAGCTATGAGAGAAAAAGACATTCCTAAGACTGCCTTCTCCACAATGAATGGCAAATTCGAATACGTCAGATTGCCCTTTGGGCTCAAGAATGCTCCGGCCATCTTTCAGCGTATGATAGATGATGTCCTAAGGGAGTTGATTGGGAAGATCTGCTACGTCTATATCGACGACATTATCATCTATAGCAAAACGGAGAATGACCACCTAAGGGACATAGAAATAGTTTTTTCAAAAATCCATGAAGCTGGATTAAAAATCAATCTAGAAAAAACCCGTTTCCTGGATACGAGCGTAGATTTCCTAGGATATTTAGTTACCTCGGATGGCATTCTTCCTAATCCCGGCAAGGTAAAAGCAATCGATGCTATTCTTCCTCCGAACACCCTAAAGGAACTGAAGAGTTTCCTTGGCTTGACATCATACTATAGGAGATTTATTAGAGATTATGCCAAAATTGCAAAACCTCTGACAAATATGACTCGTGGAGAAAATTCACAGGTAAGAGCCAACCAATCAAAGAAAGTTTCCATATGCCTCGATGATGCAGGACTTAAGGCTTTCGAAACTCTAAAGCAACTCCTCACTTCGGCAGAAGTATTAGCCTTTCCTGACTTCGAAAAGCCTTTTAACTTGACGACGGACGCTTCAGACTATGCCATTGGCGCTGTATTGTCCCAAGGCGAACCTGGCAAGGACAAGCCAATTGCATTCATCTCCCGTTCTTTAAACAAAACGGAAGAAGGTTATGCAACTAACGAGAAGGAACTTCGTGCCATAGTTTGGGCACTCGACAATCTAAGGAACTATCTCTACGGAGCCAAGAAGATCAGAATATATACTGATCACCAACCCTTGACCTTCACGCTCAGTAATAGAAATTACAATGCGAAGCTCAAGCGTTGGAAGTCAAGAATTGAGGAATACAACTACGAGTTGATTTACACACCTGGTAAATCAAACTTTGTGGCTGATGCACTCTCGCGGCTCCGAACACAGGTTAATCACCTTTCAGGTTCGGGATCTTCCTCTTCTCGGACAGATACGGCAAGCACAGTCCCAGAAACAACTACGGACGACGCGGACGAAGGACAATCACTAACACATACAGAAACGGCCGACGAGGGACGAAGTCTAAGAACAGACGAGGCGGAAACAGGCACTGCCGAAGAAGGACTGTGCGAAAGATCTTCTGACATCGAGGATTCCTGCACCATGCACAGTGCTGACGTGGACAGCTCGGACTTAATACCTCACGTGGAGGCACCGATCAACGTTTTTAGGAATCAAATAATCTTTAAAATCGGCGTCGACCTTTGTTCTCACGAAGAACCACACCCTGGCTATCACCGCCACTATATCTCCACGGGGAACTTAGATAAAAATAAACTTGCTGAATTTTTGGTAGAGAACCTTAACCCAAATGTAATCAATGGGATAAAAATTCCCGAAGATTATCTTGGAATACTCCAAAATCTGTATGTAGGAACCTTCGGAAAATATAAAATTAGGGTGACACAGAGGGTAGTGGAGAATGTAGCCAGCGAGGAACGCAAATTCTGTATTATCGAAAAGGAACACAGAAGAGCTCACCGCGCCCCCAGAGAAAACAAGGAACAAATCCTTGAACAATTCTATTTTCCAAAAATGATGGCTAGCATAAGAAGATTTGCGGCCTCTTGCGAAGTCTGTAACGCTAATAAGTATGACAGGCATCCCATAAACCCTGAATTGCAACCTACACCCATTCCTAGGTATCCATGTGAGATAATTCATATGGACATAATGGAGATTCAGAATGAAAAATTTCTGACTGTAATGGATAAGTTCTCCAAATTTTCAAAATTTTTTCACATTAAAGATAGATCAGCCATTTATATAAGATCCAAAGTAATAAAAATCCTACACTATTTTACAGTTCCTCTTATTCTTGTCACGGAAAATGAAAGGGGCTTCCTTAGCCCAATTGTCTTAAACTTGATCAGAAATTTGGGAGTAAGATTATACCTAACGCCATCCCATAGAAGTGAGGTCAATGGCCAAATAGAGAGAGTTCACTCTACCATTCTTGAATTCATTCAGATTTTAAGGTCAAGGAACTCGTCTACGTGGCTGTTGATCGGTACAATAACACAGTACATTCTGTCACCAACAGAAAACCTACAGACGTATTTTTCAATAGATCGCAAAGGGTTAATTTTCAAAATCTTTTGAATATTCGTTCAAAAATTAATAAAGATCTTAGGGGGTTAATTAGGAAAAACATGGAAGCCAGAAATACAAGACAAAATCTGAAAAAAGTGGTCCCGAGGAAGTACTGTCAAGGGGATGTTGTATATACTGCTGTAAAGGGCATAAAAAGCAAAAACAAGCCTTTATACCGAAGAGAAATTGTTGCCAAAGATAATCGCGTAACTATAACAACAGTAAGCGGGAAAAAAATCCACAAGGCTCATTTAAAAAATTTGAAATAACTTGAAAATAATCATTTATTCCTTTTCAAAAAAAAAAAAAAAAAATTAGCTTACCAAAATATGCCCTGGAGTTTAGCTCTCACGAAACAAGGGGCCGGTTCACTTACATAATTATCTAAACATAATTGCGGTGGTGTTGATCTTCGTACCCTAGTAGGTTGTTTGAAATATTAACCTTACAACTAAAGCGGACTAATACGAACCTTCCGATCCGGAGTGACTACCCCGAAAATTTAATGGAGAGCTACCTCATCGGGCATCTAGGGACAAAATTATCGGTTCTGAAGAACTTAATGCGATAAGGACGAA